>BJCM01162862.1:0-15791 GCA_018326385.1 Flaveria bidentis
AGGATAAGCATAACCTAAATATTCTAGAATTCATTGTTGTTTGTGCCTCTCTGCTGTGTGGTGGCACTGACCTGAGGCTTAGCATCTCTTTGAAAGCTCTAGAATAGTTTTTTCTTGTCAAAATACCCGTAGACCACTCAAAAATCTCCTGAGAAATGTTGATTACCATATAAGCATGGGATCCACAAATGCTGGTTGAAATAAATAAACCTAACATATCACCAATCTGTGTCAAAAGTCTGTGTATGGATTTAAGTGGACAAGTATACTGACAATCATCGTGGCTGCAATTCTTAAAAGTCCAAATCAGTGTGTGCATCTTATAGTACTAGTATGATTTCCTAGACTTGCTAATGACTCTCGATGAAAACAAGAATCTAACATCAAAAGGTTTTGGTTAAATGTTCCATATGATTTTATAAACCTGTATGATTTCATGATGAATCGTTCCAGGTATGATCAAAGTAACTAGACGCTATACTGCCCAGGAAGAAAAATCTGGTAGATACCTATCTTAGGATTTCAACCTCACACAAAAATTACAAAAAATATGTTTTTAGTTTTGTTTTATTTCCAGTTGTTTAATTTATTTAATTTCAGTAAGTTAGTAGTTAAATGTTGGACTACGTATCGAAAGTCAATCTGGGAATCACTTACTAAAAATGTCATGTTTGAGGTGACCAATGGGGTTTTTCAAATGTAAAAGAGTCACGTCTGAGGTGAACAAAAGTTCTCTAAGTTAAAATGGTCATGTCTGAGATGATTGAATGCTCGAAATGTTTTATCAATTGTTAAAAGAGCTAAGTGTCAAATGGTCATAAAGTCAAAATCATAAAAATTAGCCATTCGCACGACTGGACCATGAGTATGGACCAGCCGTACGATTGGACCATACGTATGAGCCCAATCGCACGGTTAACCCACATGTATGGACCAGACGTGCGATTGAACCATAAGCATAAGTAAACTCACACGATTGGATCACAAGATTGAACCAATCGCATGAATGGAGGTGACCGAATGAGACAGTAGCACGACTGACATCTAGTCGCACGACTGAAGGTGACCGACTGTGCCAGTCCTATGACTGACCCTCAGTCGCACGAATCAAGAGTGCGACTAGGCGCAGTCGCACGACTGGAAGAAACCCTAGTATATATAGAGGGGGAGTCGGTCGCAGACGCCCATTCACCCCAATCACTCACTTTATCGCACGAAGTACCGTTACGCTGCCCGATTTTCTTTTGACTGTTCTAGACTACTGATTGTTAACGATTTCTAGTGTTTATCCAGGTATTGCGCGACGCTATTCACTCCAAAGTTCAATCAATTCGTGCCCTAATGATCGAATTTAAGCCCTAAACTTAACCGAGACTTAGTTTGCCTAAGAAACCTATAAAACTAAGTATATTGTTCAAATAAAGGTTATTAGATGTTATGTTGGTCATTTGCGAGACTAATGAGCCAAACCATAACGTCTATTTTGAATGGAAAAGCAGTCTGTCATGCGAATGTACACCTTGATGAACTTCAATCGCACGACTGAGCTGGGCAAATGGCTCAATCGCACGACTGAACCATGCGTATGAGTTCAGTCACACGACTGGTGTAAACGCATGGGATAGCATACGACTAAGCCTAGTCGCATGCTCAGTTGTACGTATGAGCTCATTCGCATGACTAGATCTCAATCGCACAGTTCATTCGCACGACAAAACAGAAGATTTCAAGTCCAATGAATCAAATTGTTACTCATTGACACACACTAATGTTTATTTACATTGTGTAACAGATGGCGAATCGTTGGACTATGAGCACAAAGCATAACATTTGTGCTCATCTGGATCTGACCTCCCGGAACATGACTGATTTCTTGGGTATTATTACATTTTTACGGAGATCGAGGATCTTCCATGCTATATCAATTCCGTTCACTCCGTAACGTTCAGTTCAGCAGGCTTTTTGGGAAAGCGCTATTGTCGACAGGTCCTCAGAGCCCCACTTTATCAGGAGCTCCATTTTTGGTCAGGCTATAGAGATCACTGAGGATGATCTCAGGACAGTCTTGGAGTTTAGGGATGATGTTGACTGCCCTACACGACTACACCCACTGATTGTACGAGGTTGTTTTCTGCGGGCCAAGTACTCAGGGGATATCAACGCGGGTGTGCTCAACAAGAATAACTTGTGCCCCCAATTTAAGTACTTAGCCTACGTGCTGCTTAAGTGCATTGCCTCAAGGAAGGGAGGCTTCGATGAGCTGTCCGATCAGATACAAAACGCCTATGTGGTGTTGGTGCTGAACCATCCGTTTAGCTTCTCGAGGATGATCTTCACCTACCTGGTGAAGAACATCGAGGCGAAGGGCAAGGAGGGCTTTTGCATGTACCCTCGCTTTATGCAGATGATTATTGACCAGAAGCTCCCTTAGCTGCCAAAGGAGAAGGAGGATGTCGTGGTGCTTGAGGTGATTGATGATACCACCTTAGGCAGGATGAAGGTGTACAGGGGGAAGTAGGTGAAACCCCCTGTCAGGAGACTGTTTGAGCATCTGGCCCGTGAGGATTATGTGGTGCCAGCTTGGAGGAAGTGGCGCCATGATGACAGTGACTCAGACACTGAGTAGATTGTGCTCCGCGCTGATGATTCTGAGGATGATAATAGTGGTGATGCTGGAAATGTTGGTCCCACCCAATCTAGGGCCACTACTACTGATGTGACATCTCCATCATCCACCCGAAGAGGAGCAGAGACTGCGGGATTCCATCAGGACTTCCGACCTGATGAGGAGGAGGAGGAGGAGGAGGAGCCATTGACTCGAACGGTGGGTAGCAAGGTGGTTGCCACCGAGCGAGGGATTTAGGCGGTTGGTGGATGCCCGGGCGAGTCTGGGGAGACTACGACTGATCCTACCTACACCCCAGGCCAGCCCAGCATCCCATGGGGAGCATCCTCCTCGAAGGTTTTGAGGAAAAAGAGGATGGCTCAGCACCATGGGATGAAGCCCAAGAGACGGAGGTACACGTTGATCACTACCTTTTTCCCCAGTGCCACCACAGCTACCACCACCACTACCTCACCTACCACCACTACTACCACTCCACCCACCATTACTACCACACCTCCACCTTCCACTACTACCACTCCACCCACCATTACCACCACACCTCCACCTTCCACTACTACAACCACCCCTCCCATCTACACTACATCCACCACAACTACCACCACCCACAGAGCTGGGACCTCATCTCAGGTCCTACTAACTTTTGGATCCTCTCTCCCCATAGTTGAGTTAGAGGAGCAGCTGGCCAATCTTAACCGAATTGTGCTTAAGCTGCTGGCTTCTGATGAGCAGCGAGCTACTCAACTCAATCAACTAATGGAGCTCACTATCTCCCAGGCTCGGGAGATAGCTGAGCTTTGTGAGCAGCAGACCTCGTCAGTATAGAGGATACAGGATCTTAAGGTGAAGAACAAGAAGTTGATGCTGAGGTTCAAAGGCTCTAAAGATGAGCCTCAAGATCAGAGAGGGAGATGATGATGGTGGTGATGATGCTAATGATGAGGATGAGGATGATGAGGATGATGATGAGGATGAGACACAAGAAGGAGGTGATGATAGTGCAGGAGAGGAAGAGGGAGGAGATGATGAGGAAGGAGATGATGTGGCTGCATCGGCTGACACACAAGCCAGAGAAAGGCGCTCCAAGAAGGCGCAGGATCAGGGAGCCTCGTCCTCAGCCGCGCCAGCAGAAGAGCCCATGATTCAGGATAAAAGTAATGTTTAGATGTTTATGTAATTTTAAATCTTGTGTAATTGAATCATGTATTAAACTTATGTACTTAATGTTTATATATATTTGTTATTTAACTGTCTTGATTATTAATAAATGATTGATGTGTTAAATGTTTAAATCAAGCAGATTAACCGTCTCAGCAAGACGAGTATGATGTTACTCCCCTATAGCAAATCAAGTCTCAATTCACTATGATACTTGATTTGCAAGGGATTCTTAGGAGGTCTGTGAGTTATACTCCTGAAGAAGGAGAAATCATTCATGACCATACTGATGAGCAACTTGCAGAGATGTTCCGGCTAAATCCGGATGAAATTGTTAAGGATGCCCCTGTCGTTGATGTGGCTAGTGACGACGAGCTTAATGATGTGGACGAAATAGAGATTGAAGACGTCACAGCCCAGCATTATCCAGAATATACTGATTGAGAGGGAAATGTGGTTCCTAACTTTGGGGATACTCTCGACAGTGGTACATATGACAAACTGGATAAGATGGAGAAGGAGGCAGAGAAGTCAAAAAGCCAAGCCCAAGCCTCAGACGTCGATGTTGAAATAAAGAAGGCTGAATGGGCGGCTTGTTTTGCAGAGATCCAAGCCCAACGCACTGCTCCAAAGCCGAGTGTCTACACCAAGCTCTACAAAGTGAAGAAGCATATAAAGGTGTCAGGAAAGATTATAGCATGGGCTTATTTTGAGGATTTAAGCGTGTATGCCGTGAAGAGAGAGAAGGGCATAGAGTACTTTAGGTTTCCACATGATCTAAAGACTCTTCCCGGTTTTGAGCCCAACCAGCTGGCACGACTGAAGTTTCTATATGCTAATCCAAAGAAAATGTCAGGTTGGTTTGAGGCTGCATTTAGGAAAGAGTACCATACTAGGTGGGTTAACTTTAGACCTCAACAACCGATGAGGTACATCAGATGGTCTGAAGTTGATTCCATTACTGGAAAGCCAAAGATAGTGCTAAAGTGGAGTCCTCCGCGCACGATGTCAAGAATCCCTCTAAGGGAAATGTCACAGGACTTCAGTCCACACTTCAAATGGTGGTACTATGCTTGGAGAACAGGTGAAAGCTTATAGTCTTGCAAAAAGAGAGCCAAATGGATACTATTCAGGTATTTGACCCAATGTGGTTGACTAACTTGTCTACTAATGATGTATACACATTGTACAAATGGCCACTATTTTATGATTCGCAAGACATTGTACAAGCCCTCTAGTTTCAAAATGTTATAAGACTCTGTTTTGCATTTGAGATAAATTCTGGAGTTACAAGATAGGAGAAGTACAAGAAGTTTGATAAGCTGATGAAGAATGTTAGACAATGATGTAAACTAGGTCCAAGGGGGAGTTTGTAGATACATGTTTACCTAGTTTAGAAGCTTAATGTAAAATGTCTTTCATGTCTTACATATATGTAATTGAATGGGTAGGAATGAAATGAAATGTGTTTTTGATGCTTATAATGTTTAATATTTCATTGTTTATTATGTGATAACGCATATTGAACTAACTATATAGGTTTGCGGTTGTTTGCATAATTCTTAGTCAAATATGATTGAGAAACATGTTCAAACTTAATCGGGTGAAGTTCTCATACGAATGGACCATACTAATGGATCATACGCATGAATACTTCATGCTAATGGACCAGTCGCATGACTGAACCAGGAGACTGGATCAGTCGCACGATTGTGACATAAGATTGACTCAGTCGCATGACTAGACCTTCAGTCGTGCGGATGGATCAACCGCATACTCCAGTCGCACGATTGAACCATGCTAATGGTTCAGTCGTGCGAATGGAAAACCCTAACCTATAAATACCACTTAATTCATGGAAAACGTAACAATTCGAATACCTACGCACATAATCATACCCTAGCCGTCCAGAGACTCAAGAACACCTGTTCCAAGTTCATAGATCACAGTTGATCACGTTCTAATCATTCATAACAATTCTTTAATCGTTAAATTGATCTTAACTATGTTCTCACTGATTGGATCGCCAATCAAATAGGATTCCGCACTATTTGAGTTGGTATACGCGCATAATCAGTTAGTATTCCGTACCTAAACGGTCCTAACACATACACCCCTGACCAGCCCATCAGCCCAGGGGGAGCATCTTCTTCTAAAGGCTCAAGGAAGAAGCGAATGGCTCAACCCCAGGGCTTAAAGAGCAAGAGACGGATGATCACCCTTATCACCATAGCTATCACCACCTCTACCACAACTCCCACCACTACCACACCTCCTCCCACCACTACCACACCTCCTACCACCACTACCACTCCTCCTACCAGCACTACCACACCTCCTACTACCACTACCACATCCACCCCATCACAATCCATTCCCATTCCTCCTCCAATATTCACCACATCCACCACCACAACCACCACCCAAAGAGCCTGGACATTCACTCAAGTCCCGATGACCCATGGATCTACTCTACCCAATATCAGGTTAGAGGAACAGCTAGGCAACCTCAACCGGGTTGTGCTAAAGCTGCTTGCCACGGATGAGCAAAGAGCAACACAACTCAACCAGCTAATGGAGATCAATGCAGCTCAGGCAGAGCAGATCACACTGCTTAGAGAGTAGAATGTACATCCTGTTAAGAGGATTGAGGATCTAGAGAAAAAGAACATGAAGATTTTTCTCAGGCTAAAAGGATCAAATAATAAGCCTCTAAAGATCAAAGATGGTAAGGGTGATGATGATGAGGATGATGAGGATGAAGATGATACCGAAGAAGATGTCGAGGAGGGAGGACTGAGCCGAAAAGATCATGATAAGGATGATGATCAGGAAGGTAATGCATCTACATCAGCCTCTAATCCTCAGCCTCAAGAGAGGCGAACGAAAAGGAATCAAGATCAAGGAGCCTTATCCTCTGTTCCTCCAACTAAAGATCATGTTACTCAAGACAAAAGTAATAGTTAAATGTATTTGTATTTTGAAACTTTTGTATTTGAATTATATTAAATTAATGTAATTAATTATCATGTTTGTCTATTTATGTTTAAATGCTTTATATGATGACTTATGTGTGTTGTGCTTAATGTCTAATCAAACAGATGAAGCTCTACAAATAGACGAATATGATGTCCAACCCCTTCAGCAGGTCAAGACTCAATTAACCATGATTCTTGACTTGCAAAGGATAGTCAGAAGGTCAGTGAGCTACACTCCCGAAGAAGGAGATATCATTCATGATCTGACCGATGACCAGCTGGCAGAGATATTCCAACTTAATCTTGACGAAATAGTCAAAGATGCTCCAGAAGTCGATGTACTTAGTGATGAGGAGCTACAGGATATAGATGAGATTGAGATTGAGGATATTACAGCTAAGCACTATCCAGAGTACACTGACCACGAAGGCAATGTTATACGTAATTTGGGTGATACTTTTGGCAGTGCTACATTTGAGAAGCTCGATGAAGTAGAGAAAGAAAAGGAAAAAGAAGAAAGCTCAGCCCAAGCTTCGGACACTAATGTCGAATTAAAGAAAGCTGAATGGGCTGCTTGTTTTGCTGAAATGAAGTCCCAGCGCGCACCTACAAAGTTGAATGCTTACACCAAACTGTATAGAGTCAAGAAACATCAGAAGGTGTCCTGCAAAATCATTGTGTGGGCTTATTTTGAAGACTTAAATGTCTATGCGATAAAGAGAGAAAAGGGGATTGAGTACTTCAATATCCTCATCATCTGAAGACTCTTCCTGGTTTTGAGCTCAACCGACTGGCATGCTTAGATCTGCTATATGCTAATCCAAGGAAGATGTCAGGTTGGTTTGAGGTTGCATTGAAGAAAGAATACCACACCAGGTGGATAAAATTCAGACCTCAATAATCGAAGAGGTACATTCGTAGGTTTGAAGTGGACCTGATATCTGGGAAGCCGAAAGTAGTACTGAAGTGGAGTCCTCCGCGCATAATGTCAAACATTCCCTTACGGGAAATGCCTCAGGACTTCACTCCACACTTCAAATGATGGTATTATGATTGGAGGATTGGAGAAGCGGTCATAGTTCTAAACAAACATGGAAAGATAGAGACTGTCTGGGTATTTGACTCTATGTGGCTTACCAACTTGTCAGCTGAAGATGTTTACAAATTATACAATTGGCCACTGTTCTATGACACGCAGGACATTGTACAAGCTCTACAATTTCAACACGTGATAAGACTCTGCTTTGCGTTCGAGATACATGCAGGCATCACAAGAGAAAAGAAGTACAAGAAGTTTGAAGAACATATGAAGAGTGTAAGGCAATAGAAGAAACTAGGTCCAAGGGGAGTTTGTAGATACATGTGTACCTAATTTATGAGCTTAATGTAAATGTCTTTCATGTCTTACATGTATGTAATGAATGGGTTAAATGATATATAATATGTGGTTGATGTTTATAATGTTTAATATTTCATAGTATTATTGTGTGTTCAAATATAATGAACTTACTATATAGGTTTGAGGTTGTTGTGCATGGTTCTTAGTCAATAATGATTGAGAAATGTGTTCAAACTTAGTCGTATAAGTATACATGTGAATGGACCATATGCATGAATACATCATGCTTATGGACCAGTCGCACAACTGAACCAGGAGACTGGATCAGTCGCACGATTGAGACATAAGATTGACTCGGTCGCACGACTGAACCTTCAGTTGTGCGTATGGATCAATCGAATGATTCAGTCGCACGACTGAACCATGCTAATGGTTCAGTCGTACGATTGGAAACCCATAACCTATAAATACCCCTTAATTCGTGGAAATACGTAACAATTAAGAGAATACTTCATAATACACGAACCCTAGCCGTCTAGAACGTCCAAGGAAGCATGTCCAACTTCATAGATCATTCCTGATCGATCTCTATTCGTTCATAACGTTTAGCTTCAATCTTATATCGATCGGGTAATTGTTCTCACTGATTGGATCGCCAATCAAATAGGTTTCCGCATTATTTGATTCAGTATAACCGCGGAATCTGTTAGTATTCCGTATGTGCACGGTCCTGACACTCACCTCAGTTGGTTTTTGTTGATAAAGGATAGAGATAAGAGGTCCCTCTAGGCTATGTTGATCCATTAGGGGGTATTGGGGACCAACTTCATTGCCATGAAGAGACTTAATCTCCTCATCAGTTCTTATCAGTAGGTCAATGAATGATATGAAAGTTAAACCTAATGACCCGAAACTTTGGTCAATATCTATTGACATTGAACCTTTAGTGAGGTTGTCCCTTTTTGGCTGACCATGGAAGTATAAAGACTCACCCTGAGGGCTTTCAGCTTGGGTTTCGGGCTCAAAGGATTGAGACTGAGGAGACTCAATTTCCTTATTGAGGTCAAATGTGAAGAATGGTGAGACCTTAGACTGAGTGGGGGGCATGTTCCCACTCTAATCTTTTCGGATTGAACATGAGGGGCTTTGCTCTATCAAAGTAGATTGAACAAGGGTTCGTTTGGGTCGTCTCTGGTAGGTATATTTGATGGGGTAAGAAGGTAGGGTTGACAATGTGAGGGTAGTTGTTAGTATCGGTTCATCACCTGTGGGGTTAACAGGAATGTCATCGGGAGCCATTGGCTCAATCATACCTGGAAGAAGATTAGTGTGTCTTCCAGTGTAAATTGGTGGACACTCTCTTCAAGACTTTGAAGATGGTCAGCCTCATTTGTGGAACTGGTAGGACAGCTGCACAAACACTCTACCTCTGGTCCAGCTCACAGTTGATGATATGCTGAAGGAACCTGGGATACATAAAGAATGTGTCCCTCTGAAGGATCCCTATAATGTTAGTTAGCACAAACCTTGGGTAATTGAAGCGGAGGCTTTACACCAGCCCATGAACTAGGGATTCTAGTTCATATGGGATTTGATCCCATCCCCCAAACTTATTGGACAAACAATGGAGAACAACATGGAGCAGAAACTTCCAGTTGTATGAGAAATTAAACTTGTAAACAGTAGATCTATTCACATATCCACCATATCCCATTTGGGTATATGTGTCGTCTAGGTCTGACTTGGGGAATTTAGTAGGAGTGCCTTCATCGTGAAGCTCTAGATGCTCCCTAATGAGTTGTTCGGTAATGATCAACTCTGTTGCTCCAGAATTCAGCCATATGATTTGAGTAAATGGTGGGGTTAACAGTCAGAGCGATGTAATAGGTAGATTGGGCGAGAAAAGAGATGATATCTGAGAAATCAGCATCCTTGGATGAATCAAGGAATGTGACTTGGTTGTGTTGAGGGTTAAGTGCCATTGTAAGAAAAATATTGCAAAGAGACGAGTTTGAATTTAGGTGAATTGGAGGTGAAGGAAGCTTGTGGGCAGTAAATTTGGTAAAAAAAATAAAATGAAGATTCAGGTTTATTTAAATTGGTGAAATGGTAGTTTTGGGGGTTGGATAAGGTGAAAAGATGGTTTAGGGTAAGATGTGATGGGGCTGTAAAATTATAAACCATTTAAAAGATTCCAACATCATTAATAAAATCTTTGCTTTTTATTGTGTAGGGCCCAAAGATTTCCGTTACATAGTAAGGTCTTCTTCCGAGTATAAAAGATTTCCAAAGGTTATCTTCTTACAATGCCAATTTTACTTCCGAAGGTAAATTTCTTACTTCCGAGAGTAAAATGAGCTTTCCGAATAGAGAGTTTTATATGCTTCGAAAGTATATCTGATATGCAATCAATCGCTTCTTTCGAGACTAAAAACTCTTCCGAGACTACAAACACTTCTGAGAAAAAAAATTCCTCCATCGAAAGATATATATGACATTTTCTAAGGGTTAATTCCTCTTCGAAAGATTTTATACTTAGAAGAATTTTAAAATGACCTTTTGTAACAGGGCTTAGATTGTTTTGACAAAATAATTTACAAATTTTAAAAAGGTTTTCAAATGAGATAGTCTAATTAATGTTTATCATCTCAATAGCTGTAATGAGATATTTAAATCTTTGTTCATCACAAGCCTTGGTGAACAAATCAGCATATTGTTTATTTGAGTAAACTTTGACTAGTTTAATCAGATTTTTCTTATGAATATCTCTAATGAAATGATACGTGATATCAATGTGTTTTTTTTGGAGTGCTTCACTGGATTTTCAGTTATGGACATAGCACTGTTGTTATCAATGTGGATAGGAGTACACATGAAGTTGAATCTGTAGTCTATCTTCTGGTTCTGAATCCATAGCAACTAGCAGAAGCAATGTATTCAGTTTCAGCAGTAGATGTTGAAACACAGGATTGCTTCTTGCATTGCCATGAGATAATCCTTCCACCAAGAAATTGACATACTCCTGATATGGATTTCTTGTTGATATTGCAGCCACCATAGTCACTATCTGAATAGCCATAGAGATTGAAATTGATGTTTCTTGGATACCAGAGACCTAGTTTAGGTGCTCCTTTGAGGTATTTGAGGATTCTCTTGGTAGCAACTAGGTGAGACACCTTTGGAGCAGCCTGATATCTTGCACAGATGCAAGTTGCAAACATTATATCAGGTCTACTTGCTGTGAGATACATCAGAGAACCAATAATTGCCCTATACTGATGTTGATCAGTATCCTCCCCCTCAGAGTTAGGATAGAGATTATGTTTTCTAGGTATAGGTGTCTTGGCTGGCTTATAATCTTTCATCTCAAATCTTTCTAAAATGTCATTGATATTTAGATTGATTTATGAAGAACCCTTTCTTCATCTGCTTCACCTGAATTCTAAGGATAAAGTCCATATTTCCCATGAAACTCAACTCAAACTTTTACTTCATAATGCTCTCAAAGTCTTTGCACATTTGATCATATGAAGAACCAAATATGATGTCATCGACATAGACTTGGACGAGCAAAATGTCTTTCCCAGACTTCCTTATGAAAAGAGTCTTATCAATGGTACCTCTAGTGTATCCATTCTTCAGGATAAATTAAGACAAGGTCTCATACCATAGCCTAGGTGCTTGGTGCAGCCCGTATAGAGCTTTATCCAGTTTGCACACATAGTTGGGGTGTTGTGGGTCTTCAAATCCTAGAGGCTGACACATGTAGACTTCCCTATCTATATCCCCATATAGAAAGGTACACTTGACATCAAGCTGGTAGACAATAAAGTTCTTGGATGCAGCATAAGCAAGGAAGATCCTAACTGCCTCAAGTCTTGCAACAGGTGCAAAGACATCAGTATAATCGATTCCTTCCTCTTAAGTATATCCTTGAACTACCAGTCTTGTCTTGTTCTTGATAATCAAGCCTCTATAGTCTCTCTTATTTCTGAATACCCATTTGGTGCCTTGCAAGATCGGTTTATGTCACTAAACACTTTGTTTTTCTATCAAACTCACTTGAATTACACTCTGATGAAGGCAGAGTCTCTAAGAGTTGATAACAATATAATAAGTAATAAACAAACACAAGAAGTAATTTTTCAAGGTACTTGCATATATTGCTTCTCAACTCAAATGTTACAAGACTCTTACAAGCATACATTTATGAGTTACAATGATATACTATATATAATACTACCTACAACCAGATATACTTTGATACCAGTTAGGATATTATGACTAAAGCAAATACTACAAAGCTATAGTCTAAGGTATCTCAGATAAAGACTTATCTGAGATATGATAGTCAGGTCATGTCCCTGACTTATCTTTTGTCACCAACTAAAGTTGGTAACTTGTACCATCATAAAAGGTGAACAGTGGAATAAAGTATGGTCAAGTACATGGCTCTTTGAGAAAGTGTCATGCAGTGTCAGAGGTCTGTAGTGAAGTGTCAGAGACCATACTTATGTCCACTGGTTCATAGTAGTGTCTTTCGAAGGTTAAATTGCTTCGGAAGAACAAGTACTTCCGAAGCCACTTATACTTCGGAAGAGGCTACTTCTTCCGAGGCTTGAGGACTTCTTCTTTTCTTCATACTTTAGAAGTTGTCTTCTGATTTCTTCTTCTTAGACTTGATCTTCGGAAGTAAGTTCTTTGACTTCAGAAGTAGAGTTTGTCCTCGGAAGTTGATCTTTCACTTTGTCTTCGGAAGAACTCTACTTCCTTCAGAAGCTCCACACTTGGCTTCAGAAGCCTTTGTAAGTAGCACCAAAAATTTGTCTAAGTGATTTGGTTTTGGTTGCACCAGCCTTTTTCTGGATTCAACAAAAACTCTCAAAAACTGCTCATACGATGACACTCTGCAAAAATTTTGTTTACTGAAATAACCGTGTGATTATGATATTAACATGTTTCCTACTCATCTACAGGTACTGTGCAACTGAAATTGACCCAAATGAATGGTTTAATCGAACCCTAAATGACCGTAATTGTTAAGATCAATAACCAGGACTAAACTCTTAAAATAGACCTATTAAATGGACACTAATGGTGATTTAAACAGTACTAAGTGTTATTTCAAGTCTCTGCGGTCCAAATGAATCTAAACATGAAGGGTATTACCATGTCTTGACAACGATTAAAATCTATGGTGTTCAATAGTGAGATATACGAATGGACATGCTGATGAATTTTAGTTGCCAAATTGAGCCAGACACATGATTCAATCGCACGAGTGAATCATGCGTGTGGTCCAGTCACATGGCTGACTCAACCGCATGGCTTAGTATACGACTAAGCTCAGTCGTAGGCTGAATCGTACGACTGAACTCAATCGTAGGACTGAACTCAGTCGTATGGTTTAGTCACACGATTGAAAGATGGATGATAAGCACAAAGCACAACATCGGTGCTCATCTTGATGTGACTTCCCCGAATGCCTCTTAGTTCACTGGGATTATTGCTTTCCTATGTAGATCGAGGATCTACAAGGCCATCTCGACTCCATGCACACCATACAGATCTCTTCAGTCGGCCTTCTGGGAAAGTGCCTCAGTTGACCAATCGGTGGAGCCTCACTGTATCCGGAGCTCTATCTTCGGACAAGACATTGAGATCCCTGAAGAAGACCTGAGGAGAGTCTTAGACTTGGGGGAAGACGGAGCCCATCCAACTAAGTTGCATCCACTGACTATTCCTAGTTGCTTTCTGAGGATCAAGAATGTCGGAGACATCAATGCCGGTGTACTAAACAAGAGTAACATGTGCCCGCAATTCAAATACTTGGCACATGTGATCCTAAAGTGTATAGCCTCTAGGCGGGGAGGATTTGATGAAATGTTCGACCCAATCCAGAATGTATACGTGCACTGGTACTAAACCACCCATTCAGTTTCTCTCGCATGCTTTTCTCTTATCTGATCGAGAACCTTGAAGCCAAAGACAAGGAAGGCTTCTGCATGTATCCACGTTTTTTATAGATGATCATAGATGAGAAGCTTCCTATGCTACATAAAGAGAGAGATGATGTAGTGGTGCTTGAGGTGATGGATGATACCACCTTGGGCAGGATGAAAGTATACCGGGGGAAGTAGGTGAATAGGTTGAATGAAAGTATACCGGGGGAAGCTTCCTATATGCTTAATTTAAAAGTATTTCGTGTCTTACACATATGTAATGAATGGGTTGAATGAAATATAATATGTGGTTGATGTTTATAATGTTTAATATTTCATAGTAATATTGTGTGTTAAAGTATAATGAACTTACTATATAGGTTTGAGGTTGTTGTGCATAGTTCTTAGTCAATAATGATTGAGAAATATGTTCAAACATAGTCATATGAGTCTTCATGCGAATGGATCATGCTTATGGACCATACGCATGAATACATACCACAAATGGACCAGTCGCAAGACTGAACCAAGAGACTAGATCTGTCGCATGATTGAGACATAATATTGACTCAGTCGCACGACTGAACCTTCAGTCGTGCGTATGGATCAATCGCATGATTCAGTCGCACGACTGAACCATGCTAATGGTTCAGTCGTACAATTGGAAACCCATAACCTATAAATACTACTTAATTCGTGGAAAACATAACACTTTGAAACACTGGAAACAATTAAGAGTATACTTCATAATACACAAACCCTAGCCGTCTAGAACGTCCAAGGAAGCCTGTCCAACTTCATAGATCAATCCTGATCGATCTCTACTCGGTCATAACATTTAGTTTCAATCTTAAATCGATCGGGTAATTGTTCTCACTGATTGGATCGCCAATCAAATAGGATTCCGCACTATTTGATTCGGTATAAACGCGGAATCTGTTAGTATTCCGTACGTACATGGTCCTAACAAGTGGTATCCGAGCTTTTGGTCTTGATTTTGCATTTGATTCAATTAGAATTGTGTCAAACCTCACGTTTTAACTAAAAAGAGTCATATTTTTGGGTCCACAGGTGTTTTCCGACGTTTACAGGCATTAAAGTTGAAGTTTTTCGTCATACGGCAGATTTGGGTTTCTGGGCAAATTGTAATTCGTGTCAAAGTGTCAAAATTCGAAAATTTTCAAACACAGCAGCCTTCAGTCGCACGAATAGGTCATTCGTACGATTGAGTCATCTGCATTTGTCCATTCGTATGACTAAGCCATCCGCATTAGTCATACGCATTTGTTCATTCGTACGACTGAGCCATCCGCATTAGTCATTCACATTTGTCCAATCGCACGACTGAATCATCTGCATTGGTCATCCGTATTTGTCCAATTGCACGACTGAGTCATCTGCATTGACTCATCCGCATTTATTCTATCGTACGATTGACTCATCCTCATTTTTCCAATCGCACGATTGACTCATCCGCATTTGTCCAATCACACGATTGACTCATCCGCATTTGTCCATTCACACTAGTGAACAAGTCTTGTTCTAAAGTTCAAAGTTTATAGAAATGGAAGATCAATTCACTACCTTTACTACCGGAAGAGACTTTCGCATCCAGAACCTTCTACTTCTAGAAAATGAAATTGGGAATCATAATAAACCACCAAAGCTTATAACGTTAGATGATTATCCACAATGGAAGCAGAGGTTCGAGATCTATCTAAATGGAGTTGATCCCAATCTTTGGGCAT
>BJCM01162875.1:0-12163 GCA_018326385.1 Flaveria bidentis
ACCATGTGTTATGACGATCCCGTCTCGTTACATTCCCGTGTTTCCGCTTTAGCGGGGGTGTGACATAATCAATGGAATCAATCATCTCTGTTCCACACATATCAACCGTTATTGTTGGTGATGTTGTTTCTTAAAAAAAGGACCCAACCACGCTCAACGAAAAAGATCTAAAGCGGATTGATAGAGACCAAAAAGCTTTTGGAGCATTAACTCTATGTCTTGCATTAGACATCTACACCCGTTTTGTCAGGACTGTGTACGTACGGAATAATAACTGATAATGTGTGAAACCAGATCAATTAATGTGGAATCCTATTTGATTGGAGATCTAATCAGTGAGAACATTAACCCCATCGATTTAAGAATAAACTAAACGTTAAGAACGAGTAGGAATTGATCAAGAACAGACTTTGAAGTTGGATTAGCTTACTTGGACGTTCTGGACAGCTAGGGTTCGTGTATTACTAAGTGTTATCGAATTGTTCTTAACTGTTGTGTTTTTCCACGAATTAAGTGGTATTTATAGGCTTGTAGTTTCCATTGATACGACTGAACCATTAGCATGGTTCAATCGTGCGACAGAATCATGCGACTGAGTCATACGCACAACTGAAGCTTCAGTCGTGCGACTGAGTCAATCTTATGTCTCAATCATACGACTGATCCAGTCTCCTGGTTCAGTCGTGCGACTGGTCCATAAGCATGATATATTCATGCATATGGTCCATAAGTATGGTCTATTAGCATGAAGACTCATTCGACTAGGTTGAACATATTTCTCAATCATTATTGACTAAGAACTATATACAATCACTTCAAACCTATATAATAAGTTCGTACATATGAATTATACTCAACACAATAATAATATGACATAAATAAACTTTAATAAGCATCAACCACATATTATATATCATTGAATCAATTCATTACATATGTTTAAGACATGAAAGACTTTTACATTAAAGCTCATAAACTAAGAATATGATGTATCTACAAACTCCCCCTTGGTCCTAGTTTACTCTATTGTCTAACACTCTTTACATGTTCTTCGAATTTCTTGTACTTTTTCTCTTTTGTAACTCCTGCATGTATAACAAATGCAAAGCAGAGTCTTATGATATGTTGAAACTAGAGAGCTTGTACAATATCCTACGTGTCATAGAATAGTGGCCACTTATATAATGCGTAGACATCTTCAGCTGAAAAGTTTGTAAGCCACATTGGGTCGAATACCCTGATAGTCTCTATTTTTCCTTCTCTGTTTAGAACTATAACCGCTCACCCATCCTCCAATCGTAATACCACCATTTGAAGTGTGGAGTGAAGTCCTGAGGCATTTCTCATAAGGGAATCTTTGACATCGTACGTGGAGGACTCCACTTCAGCATAACTTTAGGTCTTCCATATATAGGGTCCACTTCAGACTTTCAGATGTACCTCTTCGGTTGTTGAGGTCTGAAGTTTACCCACCTGGTGTGGTATTCCTTCTTTAATGCAGCCTCAAACCAACCTAACATTTTTTCTTGGATTAGCATACAACAGATCTAAGCATGCCAGTCGGTTGAGCTCAAAACCAGGAAGAGTCTTCAGATCATGAGGATATCTGAAGTACTCAATCCCCTTCTCTCTCTTTATAGCATATACGTCCAAATCTTCAAAATAAGCCCACGCTATAATCTTTCAAGACACTTTCTAATGTTGTTTGACTCTATAAAGCTTTGTGTAGGCATTCTACTTTTGGGGCGCGCGTTGGGCTTTCATCTCTGCAAAACAAGCTGCCCATTTAGCTTTCTTGATATCAACGTTTGTGTCTGAAGCTTGGATTGTGCTTTCTTCATTCTCTTTTTCTTTTTCTACTTCATCCAACTTCTCAAAAATACCACTGTCAAATGTTTCACCCAAGTTGGGGATAACATGTCCTTCCAAATCAGTGTACTGTGGATAATAATCAGCAGTGACATCCTCTATCTCTATTTCGTCTACATCGTTAAACTCATTGTCACTTGTCACATCAACTGTTGGAGCATATTTGACCAGCTCATCAGGATTCAGCCTGAATATTTTAGCAAGCTATTCATCCGTTAGGTCATGTATGATCTCTCCCTCTTCTGGAGTGTAGCTCATAGATCTTCTGACTATCCCTTGCAAGTCAAGAATCATAGATAGTTGAGTCTTGACTTGCTAAAGGGGTTTGACATCATTCTCGTCTGTCTGTGGAGCGTTATCTATTTGATTAAACATTAAGCACATCACACATAAGTCATTATATAGATCATTAAGACAACAAACATAAATGATTAATAATTAAATTAATGTAATATATAATTCAAGTACAAAAGTTTTTAAATACAAGGACATCTAAGAATTACTTTTGTCTTGATCTTTTGGTTCTTCATGCTTATTCTGGCAGTGATTCACATGGTTGCAGGTTAAATAGAAAATCGGTTACTCGAGGATGTTAGTCCCTAGGAAATTGTCTTGTATCATGGCAGAGCAAGAAACAGACTACTATCTCTCTTTCCACGGGGGAGGCAGAGTACATTGCTGCCTCAAGCTGCTGCTCACAAGTGTTCTGGATACAATATCAGATGATTGACTACGACATCAACTTTCTCCATACACAGTTGTTCTGTGACAACGAACCAGCCTTTGGCATTGCAAAGAATCCTCTTCATCATTCCCGAACCAAGCACATCAAGACACGGATTCATGCAATCCGTGATGCTCAGGAGAAGGGTTTTATTAATATTATTTCCATTAATACTAAAAATCAAAAAACAGATCTTTTTACTAAAACATTTGATAAACCTCGTTTTTATGAATTGATCTCTATGCTAGGATTAATATCATTTTAAAATCTATTTTTCCTTAAAATTATGTCATGGGTGAATATTGTTTATACTTCCTTTGTTGCTATTTTTCTTTCTTCTTCATCTTTTTGGTTTGCTCCTTAGTCCTTCCTCATTTCACATAAAAAATATAAAATAAACTTTACTTCAAAATTTCTCCAATCTTGCTGATTTGTAGAAATTTCGGGGGTGAATAATCAATGTTTCTCTTGATTTATTTTACATAATTTTCCTAAATAAAATTTGTTGCATGGATGATGTGAAGGAGGTCAACAGTATTGTTTTGGGATATGCTTGATAGGTTCAGCCAGAAAGCGAAGTAGACAGTAATCTCGTGGCTTAACTAACAGAATAAGAAACTTGATGACTCGGATAATCCCCTTGAAATTTTTGTCCTTCACAAAGTTTCAAGTCTTTGTTCAAAAAGGGTTGAGAACGTGATATTTTTGTGTTGATTTATTTTTTAACTAAAGTATCCTTGTTTCTCTTCGCCATCCTATCTCAAAAGCTATATGCTTGCTCATCTTTGTATCTAAGAAGCTCCTTGTTGTATTCTTCCTTGTGCTTATCTCCTCTGCTATGTGTGAACATTGACCTGGAGTGATGATCTCCTCTGATATATGATAGTACTGACCTGGAGCTCTCATCAGCACGATATGATGAACTTCTCTGTTATACGTAAGTATAGACCCGAAGCTCTCATCTGTAAGACTCAGTTGATCAACTCCTCTGTTATATGTAAGTATAGACCTGAAGCTTTCATCATTTGATGTCTATAAGGACTATGCTTCTTTTGTAAAATGATCTTTGTTGTTTTTAAAAGGAATAGTCAAGTAGAGCATGTCATTTGTTTAATATATCATGAGGACAAGATAAATTTCTTTGCCAAATGTCTGTGGGGACTGAGTCATTAAAAGTCTTTTTTAAATGAACCAAAACATGATAATAGTAGATGCGGTTCACTTGTTGAAAAGAAGAAGGCATGAGCTTAAAATGACAAGTATATCAACAATTTCGCCAAACTATGGCTCTCTAGAAGATCTCATCAGCTTATCCTTCTTTTCTACTCTTTATTCTCTTCTCTTTTATTATGTTAAAAATAATAATAATAACAACAAAAACAACAACAAAAACAACAACAACAATAATAATAATAATAATAATAACATAATATAAATAATATGGGAAGTTTGGTAAGGTTTTGTGGGGCAAATTCTTTTGATTTATTTTATTTTGCATTAGTTTTGTTTTAATTATTTTCTAAATAACTTTATTTTATTTTATTTTATTTTAAAAGGAATATAAAATTTTATTTTTTCAACTTTCCAACGAAACTATAGTTTCGCTGATAGTTTCGCAGTGAGAAACTATAGATTCGCCGGCTCTTTCGTACATTGTAGCGTCTCTTCTGACCAAAACGTATACGGGCGAAACTATAGTTTCACTGCTCGAAAAATTATAGTCTATATATCGCATCTTGCGAAACTGAGACCTTATTTTTGCACAATCGTGGTTTTAGGTCTTTGAGAGTAAACCGTTTCTATCTGGAACGATTTTGGGTTTCTGAGTGTTTGTTACATGTTTGATGGTTGTTTAAGCACCTTATGTGAGTATAGAACCTTAGACAATAGTTTAATTTAGGTTTAATCAACTGTTTTGGACATATTAGGCTGAGACTCTTCTGTACCTTCGCATTTCTTACTACGAAAGTATTGATAGTCTAGCGAAACTGAACGAAAGTTCAATGATTTTTCACGGAAACTATGAAGTCATGTTGTCCGATAAACAGTTTCACTAGTCATGTTTTAGTTTCGCTACGCCGAATTTATAGTTTCGGCATGCCAAATCTATTGCTCTGACAGGCCGAAACTACCTCATGCTTGTTGCCGAAATTACATTTTCGCCAGCCGAAACAACTATTTCGGCTAGTGAAACTTGTAACGCAATGAATAAAGTCGAAACAAGCCAATTAATAATAATGGGCTTAACCGAGATTATTTAAATAAAATAAACGTGTAATGGAGCATGAACCGAGTAGACCTCGCAGGATACATATTTGGGGAGTTAAAGGTCCAAGAATGCCCGGTATATATAAACGGATCAGCTTGAGCAGCTCTCATTTGCAACTCAACACCACAAATTCTAGAGAGAAAGTGTAGAGAGAGAAAGTGGAGAAAATTGAAGATTCAAGGCTCGGTTGATCACGAGATTGAAGATCGGTGTTCGTGGGCATCCAAACAAAAATAAAACATCAAGAATCCAGGTATCGAACATCATTTAATCTTTCATTTTGATGTAAACCCGGATTCTAGGGCTTGGGTTTTTGAAAGTGACAAAGATTCGCCCAAAACTCACGTTTTTGTGTAAGAAAACATGTAAGAAGCTTAGATATAGCTTATTGGGTGATAAAGCAAGGTTTTGGATGTAAAAGATTGAAGTTTTGGGTTAAAAATGGGTTGGTTCATAATTTTCAGCCTGTTCTGCGAAACTGGGTGTTCCTCGAGCGAAATTATGTATTCGTCCAGCAAAACCATGGGTCTTCCTGCGAAACTATAGTTTCGCAGGTAGTTTTGCAGAGATGGTTATCCAACGAAAGTTGGGTGAAACTGGCAGCGAAAATGGCAGCGAAGATGCCAGAGAAACTGCCAGCAAAACTACTGGCGAAATTAGCAGCGAAACTGCTGGCGAATTTTGTAGAGAAACTACTAATCATGCAGCGAAATTAGCAGTAAAATTAAACAGAAATTAACCCCTTTGAGTGTTAACTTATCTGAAGGATGTGCAGTGCAACCCTTACTTTGAAAGCTTGACCGAGAAGCTACTCATAAAGTATAGGTGAGTTCTAGATCCCCTATTTTAAATGTTTTAAACTAGTTTGTGGCTGGAAATGCATACTAAATAAACGCTTTAAATGACCAAGATTTTAAAGGGGTTTTAACCGGAAGATCGATTTTTCTATAGCATTTAAGGGGGTTTTAACCGGAAGATCGCTTTAAATGACCAGTTAGGGGCGTTGCCCCTTGGAACCCACTAGGGGCTGCTGCCCCTAGGACCCCGCTGTCAGGGGCTGCCGCCCCCGAACCCCCGCTGTCCCGCGGAGGATCAGCTATGTTTTATGATGATTTATGCTCGTGTTGCATATGTATATGTATGATGCATGATGTTTATGATGCATGATTTTTATGATGATGTGTGATGGTATATGTTAGGTGACGCATGATGATGTTATGCTTATGTATGACATGTTTTCTTATATACCTTACTACGTATTATGATGTGACTTTACGTGGTGTGATTGTGATATTGAACGTAAAGTATTATCTTAACGAAGTGAAAGATTTAAGATAATGAAAATGGAACATAATGAATGAACGAATGAAAGTCTTGCAAGCATAAGAAAGGAGGTTCACTACTCATTGAGAGTTGTTAGTGTAGATACATATGTACCTAGTTTCTGATCTTAATGTAATATGTCTTTATTGTCTTACACATATGTAATAGAGTGTGTACTTAATGAAATACAAATGTTTGGTTGTGCTTATAATGCTTATTATTTCATTAATTAGTTGTTTAACGCTTATTGAATTGACTATATAGGTCTATGGTTGTTTGAACAAATATTAGTAATGTAATGATTAATAAATCTAT
This sequence comes from Flaveria bidentis, assembly GCA_018326385.1. Classification (NCBI taxonomy): domain Eukaryota; kingdom Viridiplantae; phylum Streptophyta; class Magnoliopsida; order Asterales; family Asteraceae; genus Flaveria; species Flaveria bidentis. The sequence goes on from BJCM01162875.1 coordinate 6,501, forward strand.
TCAAACTTAGTAATATGAAGTTCTCATGCGAATGGCCCATGCTAATGGACCATACGCATGAACAACTTCATGCAAATGACTCAGTCGCACGACTGAACCATGAGACTAGATCAGTCACACGAGTGTAGCATGAGATTGACTCAATCACACGACAGAACACTTAGTCGTACGAATGAATCAACCGCATGGTTCAATCGCACGACTGAACCATGCTAATGGTTCAGTCTCCTGAATGAGAAACCCTAACCTATAAATACCACATAATTCGTGGAAAAACGAAAGAATTAAGAACACTTCGACTACATCCGTACCCTAGCCGTCCAAAGACTTCTAAGAACCTGTTCCAAGTTCATAGATCGCAGTAGATCGATTCCAAATCATTCTTAACATTGAGATTTAATACATAATTGTTTCTACGTGCGTTCTCACTGATTGGATCGCCAATCAAATAGGATTCCGCACTATTTGATCAGTACACGATCCTAACAAGTGGTATCAGAGCTTTGGCTCTTGATTTACGTGTGATTCAATCGTTTTTGATACAAAAATTGTGTTTTTCATTAAAAATGCAATCTTTTTGTGTCAAACGGTGTCTTAGACGTCTCCTATTCATAAAGTTTTGTTTTTCCAGCATACGACAATTAGGGTTAGTGAAAATTCGTGTTTTTGCAGCCAAAACACGTTAAACCTACGAATTTTCAAAATCCAACAGCTTCAGTCACACGATTGACTCAATCGCACGACTGAATACATACGCATCCCTCATATGCACGATTGGACTCATTCGTACCTCTATTCGTACGACTGAGCTGTCTATTCGCATTGTTCAACCTCACTTGTTCATTCGCCCGACTGAGCCATCTGCATTAGTTCAGTCGCACGATTGAACCAACCACATTGTTCAATCGTACGAATAGCCCATTCGCACAACTTCATTCGCACAAGTGAAACAGTTTGTTCCAAAGACTAAAGTTAATAGCAATGGAGGACCAATACTCAGCATTCACAACAGGGAGAGACTCATGTATTCAGAATTTACTGCTACTGGAGATTGAAGTGGGGAATCACAATAAACCCCCTGAGCTAATCATGTTAGACGAATACCCACAATGGAAGCAACATTTCGAGATCTAGTTAAATGGAGTAGCTCCCAATCCGTGGGAATCTATAGAGACGGGGTACAGCATGCCAGTAGGAGCTGATTGCGTCAAACTTACAATGGGTGGCGTGACTGATGGACAAAAGGTCAAATACAATGCTGAGAATAAAGTCTACGCTTTGCTTACACAGTCAATTCCGAATGATATTTTCCATCAGAGTATACACAAGCAAAGAAATTATGGGATGCATTGGAGAAGAGATATGATGGGAACGTATCATTAAAGGCCATAAAGGCTAAGGCTTTGAAGAAGGAGTTTGAAAACTTCTCCTTGATGGGTAAAGAAAGCCTAGATGATGTTATCGATAGTTTCTACCACTTGATGAGTGAGATGCACATTCATGGAGTAACGACGTCAATGGAAGACAAAGTGTCAAACTTTGCGGATGGTTTGCCTGAAAAACGGGTTTCTTTTGTCTCCAATCTCAGACAGAATGGAATGCTTACGAAGTTAGATATAAATGACTTCATTCTGAAACTGAGAGAGGAAGAGTTGAGGATGAAGTATAGAGCCCAAAAGTCTAATTATGATCAGAATCCAGCACTGTACAACACAACTCCTCAAGCAAAAACATCTGGAGCACCACTTCAGACATCTTTTGTGTCAAACTCAGCTGGTTCTTCTCAAGCCTCTACTTTAGGGTCAGAAACGACAGGGTCGTTTGGTACCCAATACATTGTACCTGAAGCCAATGCAGCAAAACTGAAGACCGAGAATTTTGGTAATGTGACAGTTGAGGTAGCTAAAGAGCATATGGATCTCTTAGCTGCGGTAGTCCACTTCTATGATGGACTAATTGCTGGTAAAATTGGGAACTGCCATCTGGCTGATGAGGATTATGAGCAGGTGGATGAGACAAAGCTGGAACGGATGGATATCATGTGGGCCTTAGAGAGTGCTGTCCGACGAGCTAAGGAGTTTGTCAAGAAGACATGACAAAACTTGGTTGCAACTAAGGACACTACTTTTGGATTCGACAAGACCAAGGTGACATGTTTCAACTGTGGCGAGAAGGGGCACTTCAAACGTGAGTGCGTGAAGCCTAAGAAGACTAGGAATGGGAATCCTTTCTCATCCTTTAATCGTCAGGATAAAGCCACTAGTAGTCCTACTTCGTTAAGCAAGGATCCTAAAGCCTTGACTGCTCATGATGATGAAGGACAAGACTAGAGCTTTCGGTTTGTCTCACCAGGAGAATCCAACATTGCTAGCGTGGAGGATATAGATGACGATTTAGCAAGTGAAGGAGATATTGCAGTGGAACTTGCGATGTACAACACTAAAGAGACTGCACCAGTGGTCAACAACCTGCCTGTAGAAGGAACAACTACAACAACGTTAGAATCACCAGAACAAGAAACACCAGACTCTTCTCTAATGGCTGATTCATCTGCACCTCCTTAGGTAAGTACTACTGACAAACTTTTTGATAAACATGCTTGTTCTGATTGTAATAAATTTAGGGAAAACATATATTTAAAATTTGTTAGGTTATTAGATCATAATGATAGCTTAGTAAAGGACTTGCAACTGTGCACTGAAGTTAATAGAGTTCTAAAACAAAATGAGCACAGTTACAAAGAAAAGATAGACCTTTTGAACAAACAACTTAGGGAAACAGAAGTAGTTGCCTTTAACCAAGCTAATGACATTAGGTACTATCTTAACTCCCTAGAGGACACTAAGAAACAAAAGTCAGTTTTAGAAGTAGAAGTTAATTCGTTAAAGCAAAAGCTGCATAGTTGGACAAGTTCATCCGATATTGTCCAACACTTAGTGAGAAAGCATAATAATATGGAGGGATTGGGATATAAAGTGGTTCCACCACCACCTGAGACCTTGATGAACACTAAAAGTAAACCAATTAATAACAATCCAATCAAGGATCATGTGGTGTCCACTCCTCTTATAAGTGATCCAGATTCCACATGTAAATTAAATGAATCTGGAACTAAACAAAAGGAGGCCACGTCAAAGGGAAAAGGCAAAATGCCTTGTGTTAATCTGGAAAAAGAGTTTGAAAAAGTTAATATAAAGTCTGATTCAAGCACAGTCAAATCTAAACCTAAAAAGACCATTAATGTTAACCAATCACGAGCATCATGTCAAAGTCCAAGTAACCAAGATGGAAAAGATGTTAAACAAGGTAAAGCAATTAAATTTGTAAAACCAGACTATACATCTAAACAAGACGTGTCTCAGTCCAAACAAAGTAAGGTCACACGTGTGACATACACTTCTCCCCAAAAACAGTTAAATCGTAAAGTTGAAAGCAGATCATGTTACAGCTGTGGAGAGTATGGACACATTGTGTCTAATTGTCCTTACTATCAGACACCAAGGAGAAAAGTTGAACTTCAGGACACAAAACCTAGCTCTTCTAAGAGGAACTCAGTGACGCCACCTAAAAGGGCTAGCAAACGTAAAGTTCAAACCATTAGCTAGTCGACTGTTTATCACAAACAGGCCTTACACAAAGCTGGCTTATGAAAAGAAAAAATTAATCCCTTTGTCTGATAATGATAACAAGAAGACATCTGAGCCTCCCTCATCCTCTAAAGGTCAATGGGTTGAATTTATGATGTGTGATGCCTCAGGGAAACCCAAGCCAGTAAAGGCTTGGGTCCCTAACCTGAACTAATGTTTTCAATTGAATGTGCAGGGTGTTCGCTATAGTGCTGAAACCAACACATGGATTGTCGATAGCGGAGCATCCAGGTACATGACAGGGAATAGGGCTCTCTTATCAAATGTCAATGAAATCAAAGGAGGCCATGTTTCATTTGCTGGAAACAAAGGTGGGTATATCACAACTCAAGGGGAGGTGGGTAATCAGAAAGTAAAGTTTGACATGGTAAACTACGTTCAACAACTTCAAAATAACTTGCTTTCTGTTTCACAAATATGTGATAAAGGTTTTAAAGTAGTATTTGATAACAAGAAGTGCTATGTCCTGAAAAAGGACTATGTGATCCCGGAGGATCAAGTCTTAATGTCTGCGTCAAGATATAATGACCTGTATGTCTTGGATCTATCAAAGGCCTCCACAATGGATCGTGAAGTTCAGTGATTCTTGTCAAAAGCTACTGACAAGGATTCCATCTCTTGGCATAGGAGAATGGGACACATTAATCCACGGAAGATGAATCACTTGATCCAGAATGATCTAGTGAGAGGATTTAACGTTAAAAACTTCCAACTTCCGGATTTCTATGTTGCATGTAAGAAGCGCAAACAGACGAAGAAGTCTCATAAGAAAAAGAAAGTTCATTCAATCGAACTTCCTCTTGAGCTTTTTCACACAGATCTGTTTGGTCCAGTCAGTACAAGAAGCATCGCAGGCGACTTGTACTGCTATGTAGTTACTGATGACTACTCAAGATTCTCTTGGGTAATGTTTCTGAAATCCAAGTTAGAAACATTTGAGTCATTCAAAGAACTAGTAACTACACTAGAGTCCCTCTACAAGCTGAAGGTATGTCAAATGCGCTCAAACAACGGAACCGAATTCAAGAACCAATGGATGGAGGCTTATTGCAAGGAAAAGGGAATTGTGCACCAGTTCACCTCTGCCTACACTCCTCAGATGAATGGCGATGCTGAAAGGAAAAATCGCAGCTTGATAGAGACGGCACAGACAATGCTAGCAGACTCGAAACTGCCTATCCAATTCTGGAACGAGGCAGTTGCAAATGCGTGTTACACGTTGAATCGAGTTCTGATATTTAAACACCATGGCAAGACAAGTTACGAGTTACTACAAAGATGTAAACCAAATCTAGAGTATCTCAAGCCGTTTGGCACACCGTGCACCCTACTGAAGAAGAGTCAGGAGGGAAAATTCAGCGAGAAGGCTGATGAAGGTATCTTTCTAGGATACAACATACCGAACAAGAGATTTTACAACAACTCAACGGGTCAAGTAGAAATGTGGTGTAACGTTGATGTTCAGAGATACACCACACCACCTGCTGGAAAAGGATCCGCTTTCATTTTCGACTATGATGGATTCTTCAAGTCCTTCAACATACCACTCTCTACTTCCGAAGACGAGTTAGCAACCAAGATGATGCATGATGTCTTGAACACACTGGCTCCAGATTCAACATCATCCGGTTCACAAGGTAGCTCATCTAACAACTCAAGGGGAGCACTTAAAGATAATTACTCCTCCCCCGATGAAGAAGCTGTGGAAAATGATCCGAACAACCAAGAAGAACAGGTTCCTTCTACCGCAAGTCCACAAGCATCTGATGAAGAAGTTGTATTCAGCTGATTATGTGTGACATCCGTCACCAAAGGTCCGTCTATTGACGTATTTCCGTCATCTTTTCGTTAATATGTCATTCCTCACCTTTATGAACTACCTGTGTGATTTCACTTTTGCCCTTACATAACTGTTATTTAAAACCTTTGTCCATATTACTATCATCACCATAAAATACACCATTATGTACATATTATATTTATAAATAAAACCATTTTCAAGTTACAAATACCATT
>BJCM01162884.1:0-12031 GCA_018326385.1 Flaveria bidentis
AATTTTTATAAAAATATTTTGGATATTTCGGATATCTGAAATATCCAAAAATTCTCAAAATCACTATCCGAATCCGAATCCGAAATTTCGGATATCTGAATTTCGGATTTTCGAATATTTCGTATTCGGTTTGGGATTCAGATATTTTTTAACACCCCTAGATTATACCTTCTGTCGGGTACCCTATACTTAAGGGAACAAAGATTATTATGTTGAATATAAACAATTTACTATCAAGTTAAATATATTTTTAAACTAAATATTTAATGTTTCTAAGGAGAATACATTTTTATTTTAAGAAAACCTTTTTAAAATAATATTATAAAACTAACAATCATAATAATAGTAATAGTAATAATAATTACTATGTATATATACACACATATATATTATATGCACCGAGTCAACGGCCTAGCCAACGAACCGAGCCACGAGCCGAGCTCGAATCGAGCTAACCCTGGCTCGAGTTTGGCTTGTTTAGAACTTTTCTCGAGCTTTTCTCAAGCGAACTTCGAGCCACGAACTTTTTGTAAAGCCCTATCTAGAATGTTTCAGCCCAGATGATATGGAATACATGGACATTTTCCAACAGATGGCTCTTTTAACTTACCGAGCAAAGAAGTTATTCAAGAGAACTAGAAGGCAATTTCCTCAAAACCTAACTAACGACAAATTTGGGTTTGACAAGAGCAAAACCAAGTGTTACAACTATAACCAACTAGGCCACTTTTCCAGGGAATGCAAGGGTCTCGAATCCAATCCACGAACCACTCAATCCTTCACACATCCTACCACACCTAAAGCCGTTGGAAAGTCAACTAAACAACACATAGCTGTTGTTGCTCAAGAGGTTGACTGAAGATTCATGATGCAGGATGTGACTCCTGGTTAAGCATTGATGGCTGGAACAGATGATAGCAAGGTTTTTGAACACCTCTGTACTCCAACTTGCATTGCTAAAGTTAATATGTATCAGGACTACAATATGGAATTAAATTTGATATTGAGTCTTTGAATATCCTTAAAAATGATTTTAAAAGGGCTGAATCTAACTATAAAATGAAAATTGAAGAGTTAGAGAAAACTGTGTCCTTTTTAAAACATGAACATACCAAATATAGGACTCAAATCAAAGATTTAATCTCCAAATTAACTGAGGCTCAAGCTCGGCTAGTCACAGCTAAGGCTCAAGCCAAGAAGCATGTTATTTCTTAGCAAAACTTCCAAGTCATTCTTACATCTTCCTCCCACTCCAAAATTTGTTGTCAAAACAATGGAGGTCTGGGAACCAATGAAATTTCTCCACCATAATTTTATGAGTCTATAAGACAACCAAGATGTGGGACTAAAGAGCAAGAGGTTCCAACCGTTGACCAACCACCTCATAGTTGAAGAGTGATGCAACTATGGAGACCATCATAGGGAAGGATTAGGTAATACAACACATTTCCACTAGTGATAATGATCCCCTAACCACCAAAGCTAGAAGAAACAACGCTAAGGTAGCCAGAAAAACTACCAAGAAAGTGGTTGAATCCAAGTTGAAGATAGACCCAAAAGCAAAAGAGTGTGTTTATTTCATCCGGATTCCAGGTAGTTGGAAACTCTAATCTAGGAAAAGAATGTAGTACCAGCACTCTCGTCATGATAAGGATCAAAATTTGAATGGGAAGACTGCTGATATAGACAAGAATTCCAAGAAACAACATTCTTCACTTCCCATAAAAGTTAACATTGCATGCATAATGTGTGGTATGCACAACCACATTGCAAAAGATTGTTTCTAAAATCCTGCAAGCACACATCATGAAAAAAATGTTAAGAAAGAAGGAGTCAAGGAAGGTATCACATTTGAACCTTATCACATGGTCCAAGTGATGAGGAAAGGAAAGCTTGTTCCAAAGCAAAGTTACTTTCGAAAGAAACTTATTCTTCCGAAAGGAAAATAGCTTCGGAAGATTAGGCTAAGAAAATTCAAAATAATAAAAAAAAGTTCCTTTGAAACTTTCCAAAAGGAAGACTACTTCGAAAGAAAAGGTAAGGAATGTTTCTTCCGGGAAGAAAGAAGCCTCAAGTATGCGATGCTGCCCAAGCTTCATCAAGCTCATCTACACTGGTCAGCGAAGGGATTGAATGGAAGATCAAACAAGATGTTGCAGCCCAATCCTCTTCTTCACAGACATCTATTGAACCCTCAATGCATACACTTTGGTTTAGTTATGTCATCATCATTGGAAGAGCCCAAGACCAATAAGGCTTGGGTTTCCAACAACTAACTTTTTCACTTTATGTGCAGGGACATCCACATGACAAGAATGATAGTGTGTGGATTGTAGATAGTGGATGGTCTAGGCACATGACTGGGAACAAATCTGTTCTTTAGTAATTTCAACATTTTGATAAAGGTCCTGTTCAATTTGGAGGTGAGGCTGGAGGATACATTTCTGGCAGAGGAAGTGTATCCAATGGCAAGTTAAGAGCCAACAAAGTAAAATTTGTTGAGCAGCTTGAACACAATCTTTTAAGTGTTTCTCAATTCTGTGACCAAAAGTACCAAATGCTTTTCAAAGAACATGAGTGCATTATCCTCAAATCCGGGATGACAATTCCTTAGGAATTGGTGCTTCTTAAATCTCCCAGGAAAGGGGATATGTACAAGCTAGATATGAACAATACTTCCTCATTGGGTGAAGTATCATGCTTTCTTTCCAAAGCTGATGGTGATGAGTCAACTTTGTGGCATAAACGAATGTGTCATGTAAATTTTAAAACCATGAATAAATTGTGTTGTAAATTTTAAAACCATGAATAAATTATGTTACATTGTTTGCCTAAAAAGGAATTTCTCTGCAAAGATAACTATGTTGCATGTCTAAAAGGAAAGCAACATAGAGCATCTCATAAATACAAAGTAATAAACTCTATCACCACTCCATTATACTTATTGCACATGGATCTATATGGTCCCACAAGTATAATGAGCATTGGTAGGAAATCATACTACCTTTGTGATTGTTGATGATTTTACTAGATTTACATGGGTATTCTTTTTAAGAACTAAAAATTAAACAACTTAAACTTTACAAATCTTTTATTCTTAAAATAGAAAATAAAATAGATCACACGGTTAAGATTATTAAAAGTGATCAAGGGACTGAGTTTAAGAATCAAGTTCTTGACTCATTATGTAACTCAAAAGGGATTGCAAGACAATATAATGCTCCTAGAACTCCAATAAGTCCAAAAACGATCGAATAACAATATCGTTCAATATCAACCACAAACACAAAGAATAAACAATTGATGCAGAAAAATAACCCAAAAGTATTCAAAATATAACAATCAAACATTAATACTCATAATATAACAAAGCTCAATGATATTTCAGATCGAATCCAGCTTACAAAAGTCACTTGCAACAACATTCAGGCGAAATTGGTTTTTGCAAGGATCCCTACAATGAAAGAAATCAAATCTATATAGAGTATTGATAGTTTCGCTGACAATTTCACTATCAGCGAAACTATCCTGCCAATTTCATAGTTTCGCCCCACTCAGACACACAGTTTCGTCGGGTGAAACTAGCAGCTGACTATGAGCGAAACTATAGTTTCGCTCATAGTTTTGTTGGGCAGCAAAACATAACTAATTAACTATCATACAAATTAAAACTAACATTTAACCTATTACAATAAGTCATAAACAAAATCTAATCTAAGATGAGTCCAACCTATTCTTGATCTTCAATACTTCCCCTAGGTTGGATCTCACTATCTTGATCAATCTTCATTTGTCTCTTCAGCTCTAGTATCTACTACCGCATCAGATCTTCCTTCTTCATTACCTCCTGCGGCATCATACTCGGAAGCTTTAGCCAATGATTCTCCTTGGTTAGCTCCTGTTGTTATAGCTTCCTCGACACGTGCACTTGCCTGTTTAAATTGTCTCGTTAAGTCCCGCGCGTCCATTCTCATCTCATCTTCCTCTTGAACCTTCTGGGCCAGTTCCCTCACTTCAGCCCTAACACCCCTCACTTTGTTGGCAATCATCATAAAAAGGCTTGCCTTTTTGCACGTAGTAGCTCCCGCCCTCGCTTTAATGTGATTCTCACATAGCACCAACACATTCTCATCACAAAAATCCATTCTTCAACCTAATCACCGCCTCCCCCATATTATTGTCAAAAAACCATTTCTCCAAACTTTGAAGCTTTTTGGGAAGGGGATCAGGCAACCTCACCCTGTTCATAGTCTTTGGGGATTTCACCCTTTGCACAATCCGACCCTTCCTAATCTCCCAATCTTTATCCTTCTTTGACCTCCTTCTTTCTGAATTTATAAACCCAAATTCCTTGAAGTTATCATTTAGCCCCTTCTTTATTTCTTCCTCCAACATCTTTATCCTCTCACTCAAATTGGAGTCTATCATTGGTATAACCGCTAACCACCTGAGATCCCACTTAGGCAAGGTCTTGAATGCCTTCCTTTTATGCAGGTAAGAAATGCCTCCCCCTCTCCTCTTAATCATGAACATTGTGAGCCAAGAGTTGTATTTCCAGCTAATTATCTTCTTATCAGCTTCCTTCTTGCTCGACCCCTAAATATTTTGAAACAAAGGGGTTATCATTTTAGACTCCTTCTCCCTAACAAACAAATCCTCCTTAGCCATCTCGAATACATCACCTTCATCTGAACCCTTCTTGGCAACATACATCAATGGTCGTTCATCCACCTCATAATATTCTGGTTTTGAGTCGTAGTCAACCAGTTGTTCATCTTCCTCATCTTCATCAACCAAACCCTTCTTAGTTGGCTCTATCACAACCTCTTCTCCTCCTAAATCAGTTACTACATTTAGTCCCAAATCAACAAAACCAACCTCTATCACCTCATCCACATTTTCTACGTTCTCTTTCCTTCCAGCATCAATAACTATTTCCTCATCAACTCTCATACCCGACCCTCCAGCTATCTCAGTCCCCGCACCAATAGTGCCCTCTCCTACCCTAGAAGATGTACCCATATTTGGAGATTGGTACTTAGAAAGATCAGTCATATCATCTAACTCAGATTGAGTTCGCTGATTGGGCACGCCGACTGCAACCTTCAGCTCCTTCACCTCAGTCAATAGTCTCCTTATCAAGTTTTGCTGATCCACCAACATCTTTGTCATCCCCTCTAGCATTTCATCCTTTCTTTTCTCTCTCAAATCTTGATTGGTCAGCTTTGTCTTCATCATGCTTAACTCATTAGCTAAAGGAGAGTTGAGGTTCCTGATAATATCTTCATCCATTCCTCCCCTCTAATCTCTCCTTTGGGGCTCAGTCAATACTTGGTGCTTGTGTTTAGTTCTCATCTCTGTCTCCCCCTGATCAGCCCTTTTCTTGGACCGTTTCTCTTTCTCATCCCTTACATCATACTATGCCTCTTGAATCTCCTCCTCAAAGTCATACTCTTTCTCTTTGGCATATATCTTTCTTTTCTTCATAGACTCAACTTGTTTCTCTCTAGTCTCCTCAGCACGCTTGTCCTCCGACTCAATCACCCTCCGTATATAGTTCCACCTTTCGGCTGGATACATATTCTCCCACAAGTGTGTGATCTTCCCACTAAAGTCGTGCCTTATGGCAGAGCAGTCAGCGAATATTTGAGTGTTCATCTGAACCAATCTTTTTATTTCTCCATGTCATCGAGATTCAACCCATCTAATCCACCCTTTCGGTGATCTAAGCACATAATGAAAACGTGAGCAATGTATCTCCACTCTTTGGACAAAAAGGACTTCTTGATCTCAATTCTTGTACCAAAAGGACGGCCCTCATATCCAATAATCTGGAATGCCTCAAAGACCTCCTGATTAGTCATCATAACTTCCACTCCATAGTCTTTTTGGAGTCTGAGCACATAGGCAATAATCTCCATAGTGATTGTAATGTCGTTCTCCAGCACTCTAGCGACGATCCTCTGAGGATTGGCTCTAGTATCATACTCAAAAGTCCTCCAGAAATCTCTAATATAAAGGTCATAGATGGTAGGAGGTTGAGAAACTATGAAAGCCATGGGTGAACGTTGGACCTAACGAATGTAATCTCGAAATCCTGCAGCTTTAGGATTGGTATCATCCCGAATGGTCGTAATGTTGTTCCACTCGTCAAACTTCCAATTAGCCATTTTATCTGAAAATAGATGAAATGCATTAGAAAGATAAGTTATAATGAATAATAATGAATAATAAAGAATAATAGTTAAAATCAAATTAAATTCGCTAGGCAAAAGTATAATTTTGCTGACGGAAAGAGTAGTTTCAGAAAGCGAAAATGTAGCTTCGGCAGTGAGCCGGTAGTAGTTTTGGCAGGCCAAAGAAGTAGATTCGGCAAGCCAAAACAATAGTTTCAACCAAGCGAAACTAAATTTTGACCAGCGAAACTGTAAAGTTCGCAGGAACAGCATAACTTCACAGTTTCACTGAAAACATTTGAACTTTCGTTCAGTTTCATTGGAGAATCAGTACTTTCACAGTAAGAACTGTGAAGGTACCAAAGGGTCACAATTCAAATTTGTCTTTAAGATGTTGTTTAGACCTAGATTAACTTATAGCCGAGGGTTTGAAACACACACCTAATGTTTAATCAGTCATGAAACACAAAGAAAATACACAAAACCTCAAAATCATACGGAAGTTTCTCAATAGGGTCTCCGAAGCAATAAACTATGAATATGCCAAAATGTGCTCTTAATTTCGCATTGTGTAATATATAGCACATAGTTTCGCTGGCAGCAAAACTGTAGTTTCGCCCGGTACATGCTTTGTACATAAATGAGCGAAAGTACTGGCGAGTCTATAGTTTCATGTTGCGAAACTACCAGCGAAAGTCTAGTTTCACAGAAAATTTTAAAACTTAAGAATTTTATTTTCTTTTTAAAATTATATATTCTTTTTAATATATAATTATTAAGAAAATAATTAAGACAAAAAAAACAAAAATAAAAGAAACAAAAAGAAATTTCCCCACGAGACCTCACCAAACTTCACATAATTTGGACACAATAAAAGAAAATAAAATGTTATAGAAGAAACGTTAAGCTAAAGAGATTTTCTAGAGAGTCATAGTTCGGCGGGATTGCTGATATACTTGTCCTTTTAAGCTCATGCCTTCTTCTTAACAGTAGGTGAATCGTAACTACTGTTATCATGTTTTGGTTTGTTTAAAGAAGACTTAAATGACTTAGTCCGTAGAGACATTCAGCAAAAAAACTTATCCTGTCCTTATGATATATTGAACATGTGACATGTTCTGATTGATAATACATTTTAAGAGCAACAAAGATCCTTTTCAAAAGAAGCATAGTCCTTATAGACGTCAAATGATGAGAGCTCCAGGTCTATACTCACGTATAATAAAGGAGTTGATCAATTGAGGCTGACAGATGAGAGCTTCAGGTCTATACTTACGTATAACAGAGAAGATCATCAAATCATGCCAATGAGAGCTCCAGGTATATAATTACATATAACAGAGGAGATAATCACTCTAGGTCAATGTTCTTACATAGTAGAGGAGATAAGCATGCAGGAAAATACAGCAAGGAGCTTCTTTGATACAAAGAAAAGCTAGCACGTAACTTTTGAGATAGTATGGGGAAGGGAAACATGGATACATTTGGTAAAAACATTTTAGTGAAGAGATATCACGTTCTCAATCCTTTTTGAACAAAGACTTCAAACTTTGTTAAGGCCAAAAATGTCAAGGGGATACTCTGACTCAATAAGTTTCTTATTCTCTTAATTTAGCCACAAGATCGCTATAAACTTCGCGTTCTAGCTGAGCCTATCATGCATATCCTAACACAATACTAATGATCCGCGTCAGATCTTTCATGCAACAAACAATTTTATTAAAATCTCCCCCGAAATTTCTACAAACCTGCAAGATTAAAGAAATTTCTAAGTAAAAGAAGAAGAAATTGTTTATTATATTTTTTTATATAAAATGATGAAAGGTTATAGGGCTAACAGGAAAATGAAAAGAAAGAAAACAAAAAAGGAATATATATAATATATATACATGAGACAATGCAGAAAACGAGTTTTAAAAAGATATTAATCCTAGCATGAAGATCAGTTCATAAAAACGAGATTTATCAAATGTTTTATTGAAAAGATTAGCTTTTTGATTTTATGTGTCAATAAGAATAATATTAAATAAACTCTTCTCCTGAGCATCACGGATGACATGAATCCTTGTCTTGATATGCTTGGTGCGGGAATGGTGAATTGGATTCTTCGCAATTCCAATGGTTGCTTCGTTTTCATAGAACAAAGGTGTACGGAGAAAGTTGTTTCCATAGTCAATCATCTGATGTTGTATCCATAGCACTTGTGAGCAACAACTTGAAGCAACAATATACTCCGCCTCCCACGTGGAAAGAGACACAATAGTCTGTTTCTTGCTCTGCCATAATACAAGACAATTTCCTAAGTATTGATAGTCTCCGGTGACTGATTTTCTGTTTAACCTGCAACTATTAGAATCAGTATTAGAATAAGCATGTAAATCAAAATTTCCACCATAAGGATACCAAAGCCCTAAACAAGAAGAGCCTTTAAGATAACGAAAGATTAGTTTTACAGCCTTTTCACGAGACTCCTTCGGGGCAGATTGGTATCAAGCACAATATCCTACAGCAAAGGTGATGTCAGGACGGCTTGCTGTAAGATACATAAGGGAACTGATCATAGATCTATATAGATGAGGATCAACAAGTTTACCGCTCTTGTCTAGAGTGAGACATGTTTGAGCAGTGAATGGAGTTGGTTCAGGAAAAGCATCATCCATCTTGAATTTCTTCATAATTTCGTTGATATACTTCTCTTGATGAATGAGAATTCCCACTGGAACAAAGACTTCCATGTAGTCAATCCCTTCTTCTTAAGCAAAGCCTTGAACCACCAATCTTGATTTGTTTCTTACCACAATACCACGGTCATCGGGTTTGTTCTTGAATACCTATTTCGTGCCTATTGGGCATTTGTTTGGTGGAATATCAACTAGAGTCCACACCTTGAGCTTCTTGAACTGTTGCAGCTCCTATTGCATCGATATAACCCACCAAGGATCCTGAAGATCTGCATGAACATTCTTTGGTATAATTTTGGATATAAAACAATAGAATAGACATACATTAATCTAACCAAATTGACTCCGCGTCCGAACTCCATCGATGATGGATCCAATAATGTTTTCATGAGGGTGGTCTTTCAAGGTCTTGAAATTAGTGATAATGGGTAGGGTATTTGAAGAAGGTAGGCTGAGGGGTTTGTAGAGATTATATGAAGAGGCCGATGCAATCCAAACACCCAAAGTCTCTCTTGCATGCATGCACATGGGTACTGTAGAAGAATGCTTCGAAAGTTTCACACAAGCAACAAAAATTTTCTAAGTGTGAAATATTCCGAAGCCAAGACCAATATCTTCCGAAGCCAAAGATGAAGTCTTCTGAAGCTTCAAAGACAAAGTCTTCCGAAGCCAACACTTGAAGACAGTGCTTCAAAGTGCTATTCCGAAGCCAACACTTCTGAAGCTAGGAAGGCTCAAGAGATCAAGGCCACTTTTGATTCTAAGAAGAAACAAGTTTTTATCTCTGTAGGATTTAAAGTGGTGAAGACTGAAGACAAAAACCTAAACTCTTCTGCAAAGGAATACTTCCGAAGCATTGAAATCTACTGCAGTGTCTACAGAATATTCCGAAGGTTCAGTCATCAGAACTTCTAAAGTCTCAAAAGCTTCCGAAGTGTTGAAGGTCAAGTCCAAACTTCTAAAGGTGGTGTGGAAGTCTAAGAAAGACCAAGTGACTGAAAGTTCTCCATCAACAACAGCTCAAGATCCTCAAAGCACAACTATAGGATCCATTACTGTTGCATTATCTTCTACTTTTTTTACTGAGCCCAAGACATGTAAGGCTTGGGTTTCCAAATGTAACTAATCATTTTCTTTGTGCAAGAATAGCTCAAGACATACAAAAATGTCTGGATCATTAACAGTGGCTGTTCCAGGCACATGACAGGCAATAGGTCACTACTCCAGAACTTTGAAAGACTTGATGGAGGGCCAATTGCTTTTGGAGGATATGAAGGTGGTTACATTTTTGGAAGGGGCAAGGTCACAAATGGTAAGCTCAGTATTGAAAAGGTAAACTTTGTTAAGGAGCTTGGATACAATCTTCTAAGTGTATCCTAATTTTGTGATCAGAATCATAACATGCTCTTTACTGAGCATGAGTGCATTGTTATCAAGCCCGGGGTGGTCATTCCTCATGAGCATATCTTGCTTAGAGCCCCTAGGAAAGGGAACATGTACAAGATGGACTTGCAAGAAACATATCCCTCTGGAGAAGTTTCATGCTTTCTAACTAAAGCCAATAGTGATGAGTCTTTCCTATGGCATAAAAGAATATGCCATGTAAACTTTAAGAACATGAATAAACTGATTAAGAATGATTTGGTAACTGGAATGCTAGAGAAAGGGAAGCAACACAAGGTATCTCATAAGCCTAAGGAAAGAAACTCCATCACTACACCCCTACAATTGTTACATATGGATCTCTTTGGCCCCACTGGTGTAATGAGTCTAGGAAAGACCTCGTATTGTTTGGTGATCACAGATGACTTTACAAGATTCACTTGGGCTTTCTTCCTTAGAACTATGGATTAGAGCCCTAAGATTCTAAAGAATTTCATCCTAAACATTGAGAATCAATCTGATCACAAGGTCAAAACCATAAGATGTGATTAGGGAACTGAATTCAAGAACCAAATCCTTGATACATTTTGTGATGAAAAAGGTATTACAAGACAATACTGTGCTCCCAGGACTCCTCAGCAAAATGGTGTTGATGAAAGGAGAAACATGACAGTGATTGAAGCTGCAAGAATCATGATGGCTGACTCTAAGTTGCCCATCACCTTCTGGGCAGAGGCAGTCAACACTACCTGCTATGTGCATAACAGAGTTTTAGTAATTAAGACTCATGGCAAGACTCCTTATGAACTTTGGCACAAGAGGAAACCTTTCATTAGTTTTCTCAGGTCATTTGGATGTCCTTGCACCATCTTGAATACCAAAGATCAAATTCCCAAATTTTTTGAGAAAGCAGATGATGGACACTTAATTGGTACTATTCTCATGCTAAGGCTTACAGAGTATATAATCTCAGAACTAGAATTGTTGAGGAGTCAGCCCATGTGAATTTCAATGAACACACACCCTGTGTGGCTGGTTCTGGTCTTGATTGCCTATTTAATCTAGATTTAGTTACCAATTGTTTTAACAAATCTTGTGAGAATGTTTCAGGACCTACAGATATCTTACCCAAAGGTGATCCCTACCCAAGATTTGAGCTTAGAAGACCTTCAAGCCATACATCTTCAGCTCCAGTTATAACTACTTTTGCAAATGAGGTTTCTATCAGCACCACAATGACAAATTTAGCTGATACATCTGAGATGCTTTCAAATTCTAGCTCAGAGGCTCTACAACCAGATAAAGACACTTCAAATGCAGAAGAAAACAATGGTCGTGGTGACAGTGATCAGGAATTTCTTGATGCTGATAACCACTCATAGATAACAACATCAATGATGTCACACACTCATTGGATCAAGTCTCTCTTTATAAGTGTGCTGATGTAGTGGGAGATACATCAATGCCAGATCTAAATTTTTCTAATTTAGATCTCTCTCAGCAACTTGTTATGATCCATCAACTAAGGATCCACAAGTCTCATCCTACTACAAACATCATTGGAGATGTTGACAGAAGGATAAGAACAAGAGGACAAACCCATGAAGTAAATGTTTGTCTTCACTCTTGTTTCTTATCTCAGATAGAGCCAAAGAAAGTTGATGAGGCTCTAAAGGATGGAAGTTGGGTTGAAGCTATGCAAGAGGAGCTACTTCAATTCAAAAGACAAAAAGTTTGGAACCTTTGTCCTCTTCCTCATGGGAAGACTACTATTGGAACCAAATGGGTGTT
>BJCM01162893.1:0-26546 GCA_018326385.1 Flaveria bidentis
ACAATATAGTGCTCCTAGAACTCCTCAACAAAATGGTGTTGTTGAGAGGAGGAACATGACACTTATTGAGGCTGCTCGAACTATGTTAGCTGATTAAAAACTGCCTCTAACATTCTAGGCAGAGGCAGTCAGCACTGCATGCTATGTGCAGAACAGGGTTCTTGTAGTAAAGCCAGATGGAAAACCCCTTATGAGCTATGGAACAAGAGGCCACCGTTCATTGGTTTTCTAAGTTTCTTTGGTAGCAGGTGTACCATACTTAACACAAAAGACAATTTGGCAAAATTTACTGAAAAGTTAGATGATGCTATCTTTGTTGGATACTCCTCTTACTCTAAATCTTATAGAGTTTATAACATAAAAAATCAACAATTTGAGGAATCATCCAACAATGTGGTTAATGAGCACAGTCCTTGTGTTAGGGGGAATGGCCTGATCATATTTTTGACTTAGAATTGTTTTCAAACTATTCTAAATCATCTTGTGAGATTTTTTCAGCTGGAACAAGTGCTCAAAGTAATTCTAATGATGACCAACTATTTGAGCTACCCAGACCTATTCCAAGTTCTCTAAGAGCTACAACAAATCAAGCTTCCACTATTAGCAGATCTGACAGTATGACTATATCAAGTGATAGTGGAGCTTCAACTAGTGATTCACCTATTGACTCTCAAATTTCATCAGGTGACACTGCATAACACCAAGCTGGTGGAAGTAGCATCTTGAAGGAACAGACAACTGTTAATGCTGCTTCATGGCCAACAATGATGATGTTTCTCATTCATTCAATCAGTCCTCATTGAATGAGTTTGAAACAATAGCTGGACAAAGTGTTCAAGCTGCTGAGCAATATATGTCCAATCTGGATCTATCTTTGCAACTAGAGGTAACTCTTCGACTTAGGATTCACAACACTCATCCAGCTGAAAACATCATAGGGGAAGTTTGTGAAGGTGTGAGAACAAGAGGAAAAATTCATAATGGGAATGTCTGCTTGTACTCATGTTTTTATCCCAGATGGAACCCAAGATGGTAGAAGATTCCTTGAAAGATAGTAGTTGGGTTGAATCGATGCAAAAGGAGCTGCTTCAATTCAAGACACAAAAGGTTTGGAACCTATGTCCATTACCATCTGGTCAAATACCTATAGGCACAAAATAGGTTTTCAGAACAAGAGAGATGATAGAGGCTTGATCATCAAAAACAAAGCAATACTGGTGGTTCAAGGATACACTCAAGAGGAAGGAATCGATTATACTGATGTCTTTGCACCTGTTGTAAGACTTCAGGCAGTTAGGATCTTTCTTGCCTATGCTGCATCCAAGACTTTCACTGTCTACCAGCTTGATGTCAAGTGTGCCATTCTATATGGGGATATAGATAGGGAAGTCTATGTATTCCAGCCTCTTGGATTTGAAGACCCACAACACCCCAACTATGTGTGCAAATTAGATAAAGCTCTATATGGGCTGCACCAAGCACCTAGGCTGTGGTATGAGACATTGTCTTAGTTTCTCTTGAAGAATGGTTACACTAGAGGTACCATTGATAAGCCTCTTTTCATAAGGAAGTCTGGAAAGGACATCTTGCTGGTTCAAGTCTATGTTGATGACATCATATTTGGTTCCTCAAATGACCAAATATGTAAAGACTTTGAGAGCATCATGAAGAAAAAGTTTGAGATGAGTTCCATGGGAATACTGGATGTTTTCCTTGGAATTCAGGTGAGGCAATTGAAGGAAGGGTTTTTCATTAATCAATCTAAGTATGTCAATGACATCTTAGAAACATTTGACATAAAAGATTGTAAGTTAGCAAAAACACCTATACCCAGATTGTAATCTCTATCCTAACAGTGAGGGGGATGATACTGATCAACATCAGTATAGGGTAATTATTCGTTCTCAGATGTATTTCACAGCAAGTAAACCTGATATCATGTTTGCAACCTGCATTTATGCAAGATATCAGGCTGCTCCAAAGGTGTCTCACCTACCTGATGTCAAGAGAATCCTCAGATACCTCAAAGGAACACCTAAATTAGGTCTCTGGTATCCAAGGAACAACAATTTCAATCTCTATGGCTATTTTGATAGTGACTATGGTGGCTGCAACATCACCAAGAAATCAACATCAGGTGGATGTCAATTTTCTTGGTGGAAGGATCATCTCATGGCAATGCAAGAAACCATTTTATGTCTCAACATCAACTACTGAAGCAGAATACATTGATGCTGCTAGTTGCTATGCTCAGCTGCTATGGATTTAGAACCAGATGAGAGACTACGGATTCAACTTCATGAGCACTCTTATCCACATTGACAACAACAGTGTTATCTCCATCAGTGAAAATCCTGTGAAGCACTCCATGACAAAGCACATAGATATCACGTACTATTTCATTAGAGATATTCATGAGAAAAATCTAATTAAGCTAATCAATGTTGACTCAAATGAACAATGTGTTGACTTGTTCACCAAAGCTTTTGATGAATAAAGATTTAAGTTTTTAGGACCGTGTACATACGGAGTACTAACGGATTCTTTGTTAGACCAGATCAAATAGTGTGGAATCCTATTTGATTGGCGATCCAATCAGTGAGAACGATAACTCGATCGATCTAACGATGAAACAAACATTAAGAATGAGTAGAGATCGATCAAGAACGAACTATGAAGTTGGATTGAGTGTACTGGACGCTCTGGACGGCTAGGGTTTATGTATATTTGAAATCTCTCTCAAAGTGTTATGTGCTTCTACGAATTAAGTGGTATTTATAGGTTTGCAGTTGCTATTCGTACGACTGAACCATTAGCATCAACCATTAGCATGGTTCAGTCGTGTGACTGACTCATGCGATTGAGTCATACGCACCACTGAAGGTTCAGTCGTGCGACTGAGTCAATCTTATGTTTCAATCTTACGACTAATCCAGTCTCCAGGTTCAGTCGTGCAACTGGTTCATTAGTATGATTCATTCATGCATATGGTCCATAAGTATGGTCCATTAGCATGAATAATCACCCGACTAAGTTGAACATATTTCCCAATCATTATTGACTTAGAATTGTGTACAACAATCTCAAACCTATATATGAAGTTCATACATATTACTTATACTTAAAACAATAATAATACAAAATAATCAAATATAAATAAACATCAAACGCATATCATATTTCATTGAATAGGTACATTACACATATGTAAGAAATGAAAGACTTTTACATTAAGAACATAAACTAGGAACATAATGTATCAACATAAGTATCTCATTACAGCCATTCGGATGATAAACAATGATTAGTCTACCTCTTTTGAAAACCTTTTTAAATATGTAAAGTCTTATGTCAATACAATCTAAGCCCTGTTACAAAAGGTCTTTCTCTGAAATTTTCACTAAGTATAAATTCTTCCGAAGAAGAATTAATTCTCGGAAGATGTTTTACATATCTTCCGAAGCAAATTCCTCCCAAGATAATTTCCTTCTCGGAAGAGTTTTTAGTCTCGGAAGAAGTGATTGATTACATATTAGATCAACTTTCGAAGCTTATAAAACTCTCCATTTGGAAAGCAATCTTTACTCTTGGAAATAAGAACTTTTCCTTCGGAAATGCTTTATACTCGGAAAAAATACTTTACTATGTAATGGAAATCTTTTGGGCCCCACTCTATAAAAAGTAAATATTTTGTTAATGATGCTAGATTATTTAAATGAACTAAACCTTACCGCCCCCTATCACATCAGCAACTAAAACATCACATCATATTATCCTAACCCCCTAAACTGCCATTTCACCCATTTAAATAACTCCGACTAATCACTATCATCCTTTTACCAAATTTACTGCCCTAAAAGCTTCCTTCGTCTCCAATTACCCAAGTCTGAACTCATCGTCCTACAACTTTCTCAGATGGCACTTAACCCTCAGTACAACCAAGTTGCACTTCTTGATTCTTCGAGAGATGCTGACTTCTATAATATCATCTCCTCAACACAACTAACCGCTCTGACAGTTAACCCTACCGTTTATTCAAATCGTATGGCTGAATTTTGGACCAATGGTCAGATTGAAACCCTAAATGGGGTTCGGATATTAAGATTGAGAATTTGTGGCCAGGAGTTGGTCATTTCCGAACAACTCATCAGGGAGCATCGCGAGCTTCATGATGAAGGTGCCCCTACAAAGTTCCCCAAAACAGAATTGGACAACACCTATATCCAAATAGGATATGGTGGAGATGTTAGCAGGTCTACAGTCTACAAGTTCAATTTTTCTTATAATTGGAAGTTCCTGCTGCATGTCGTTCTTCATTGCTTATCCAACAAATCTGGGGGATGGGATCAAATCCCATATGAACTAGGGTGTCTAGTTCATGGATTGGTGAGAAGCTTTCGCTTTAACTACTTAACGTTTGTGCTGACCAATCTTATGGGAAACCTTTAGCGGGAAACATTCTTCATATTTCACAGGTTTCTTCAGCACATAATGAACTGTGAGCTGGACCAGAGTCAGCTTGTCTATGCAGCTGCTCTGACTGTCCCTCAAATGAGGCCGACCATCTTCAAGACTTTAAAGAAAGTGTCCACTAATTTCACCGAAAGACATACTGCACTGCTTCCAGGTATGACTGAGCCAATGAACCCACACCAGCAACTAACCTCACATTGCCAAATCTACCTTCTCACCCCACCACTATCACATATCAAAGACGCCGCAAACGAACCCTTGTTCAATCTTCTCTGATTAAACAAGCTCCTCCTGTTCAATCCAAAAAGACTATAATGGAACAATGGGCTCCCACTTAATCTGAGGTCTCACCATCCTTCACAATTGACCTCAATATGGGTATGGAGTCTCCTTAGTCTCAAACCCATGAGCCTGAAACCCAAGCTGAAAACCCTCAAGGTGAGTCTTTATACTCCTCTAAGCAGCCACAAAAGGACAGGCCCACCATAGGTGTTGGGTATTCTACCTTTCAAGAAACTGAAGATTTCCAACATTATTGAAATTGAAGATTTGAAGAACAATAGCAACAAAATATTAGTCTAGGGTTTGTTTTGTAATTATTGTAAATGCTAGACTAGTATAAATATTAGAACATATTATCATTGTAAGTGTGACTAATTCACCACTTGATAGGATGAATTAGGTCCATCACCAACAACATCATATCATCATCCTTCATGGATGATGATTTTAACAACATATCAATAAACATCAAACATTAAACACGTTTGTGTTCTTCATCATGTTCATCATTATTATATTTTAGCATCTAATCATTCAAGTTTTTTTCTTTATCAATATGAATCCTAAGATCCATGCTCATTGTTCCGTTCATATCGGAAACACACAATTGGTATCAGATCCGGAGTTGATGGATTCATATTGATTTTGATGAGATTCATGGTTAGATTGCTGAAATTATTGAAGATCTGAAGAAAACAATTCAACAATCATGTCAACACTCATGTCTATGGTTGCCTCAAGCATCAAAAATTAGGGTTTGCGGCTGCCTCAAGTATCATACAGTAATGGTTGCGGCTGCGGATTAGGGGTGCTACGAAACCAAGCCGAATAAAAGCTGCCGAAGGCAGCCCTTGCGAACCAAAAGAGGCTATCGAAGGCAGCTCGTGCGAACCGAATAGAAGCTGCCGAAGGTAGCCCTTGCGAACCAAAAGAGGCTGCCAATTAGGGTTTCTTGCGGCCGAATGGGGATGCCCTAATTAGGGTTTGTCGAATATAGAATGTTGCAGCAAATGTCTTTGTCAATTAGGGTTTCTTGCGAATTAGGGCTGCCACATCAAGTATCAAACGAATTAGGGTTTGCAACCTAGGGTTGCAAATGGGCTCGTGAACACCATTGGGTTTGTTATTTGAGCTCCATCATTAAACAAAAACATTAGTTGGAATTAGGCTCAAGTGTTAAAGATTGGGCTTATGATCAACAAAAAAATTTGGGCTTCGTATTTGGGCTCTCATCAACAAAAACAAGTAACATTGTTACATAATATAGTGGTACCAAAGTTTTGAAGACCTCGCTTCCGCATCAACAACAAATTTCTTGACTTTGGACACTATTCAACAAAAACAAGATCAAGCTTCAATTCACATTGGAAATCTACAATTTAGGGGGAGTATTATTGGAAATTCTACCTTTCAACAAATTAAAGATTTTCAACATTATTGAAATTGAAGATTTGAAGAACAATAGCAACAAAATATTAGTCTAGGGTTTGTTTTGTAATTATTGTAAATGCTAGACTAGTATATTTATTAGAACATATTATCATTGTAAGTGTGACTAATTCACCACTTGTTAGGGTGAATTAGGTCCATCACCGATAACATCATATCATCATCCTTCATGGATGATGATTTCAACAACATATCATCAAACATTAAACACGTTTGTGTTCTTCATCATGTTCATCATTATTATATTTTAGCATCTAATCATTCAAGCTTTTGTCTTTATCAATATGAATCCTAAGATCCATGCTCATTGTTCCGTTCATATCGGGAACACACAATAGGCTCAATGCCTTTAGACATTGACCAAGGTCCCGGGTCACTAGGTTTAACTTCTATATCATTTACATACCTTCTATTCAGAACTGATGAAGAGATTATCTTCCTTAATGGCAATGAAGTTGATCCACAACACTCTCTCAAGTATCAATAAAGCCTAGAGAGACCTCTTATCTCTAGCCCCCATCAGCAAGCCTTTACTGAGGTGAGTCCCACTGATGTGGAGGGAACTCATGTAGATTCAACTGCCACTACTAAAGGAGCCTCAATGGATCTTCAGGACAGTGGTAATATCTCTGAGATTTAATCTATGGCAAACATGCCTTTTGATGACTCTGAAAGAGACATCATTGAGCAAGAGAAACCAGGGTGCCAAGAAACCACATCTGGTGGTGAGGATGAATAGGTATGTTACCTCATCTCCCTATGATTCTTTCAAAGAAGATGAGGGAAGTTTGCAACTCACCATTAAAGACCTACTTTCTAAAGTCTCAAATCTTGAATCTAAGGTTAGGACTTTAGAGGATAGGTCTGCCACTCAGCAACTTGAGATTGAAAATCTCAAGGCCAAACTAGCTGAGAAACAGATTGAGAGGTCTGTTAGGCATGTACCAATTCAGGTCTCATTAACCTCTTCCTCTAGCTCATCAAGCTCTCAAGATGATGCTACCAAAAAGGAGTAGAGTGCTCAGGGACAAAGCCAAAGACAAGAGGAACCACAGAGTCAACCTCTCACTTCCTTAAGTTCAAGATACCCCATGCAACAAGCTTCAGTTATTCCTGAGCCTCCTCCAGTTATGATTTAAGTAGATCAAAGGATGCTCCAAGATCTCAATAGGTTCTTCAACAAGTTCCTGATAGAATCTCTCATTGAACAGCCAAGTCCTGACTTGTCTGTGATTTACTTTGGAGCTCAAGAGCTTCAAAGGTTGAATGCACCTTCTACTACTATTAAGGAAGTTGGTCAACCTAAGGTCCAAGTGGAACCAGAGATTAATTTTGAAGAGGAAATAAGGACCGATGGCCCAGCAACTAAGATGGTTGGGATAGAAAGTGCATTCTCATAGACTTCCAAAGCACAAGTCAAAGCCTCGGAAGAACAACTTTAATCTTCTGAAGCTGAGATTGTAGTTGCGGAAGGACTATTCTCTTTATCTGATGATCTAAAATAGATGCAATCTTAGAACTTTCATCTGAGGTTAATAGGGAGGATTTTCTCACCCAACCCCTAGCTCAAACATCAGCACTGACTCCAGCTCCCGTTACCACTACTCAACCTAAACCTTCCATCCAAGAACCCCCAAAGTCTAGCACTTCTGAAGATATCAAAGGAAAGAGGAAGATGACTGCAGAAGAGCTTCAGGAGGAAGCAAGGTTAGAAAAGCTCAAAATAAAAAGGTATACTTCCAACTAGGAAGTTGCTAGCTGCTAGTAACAAAGCAGCTGCAACCAACCAGGAGGCTGTCAACAACAAAAGAAGAGTGGAAATCATCGACAGACTTGTCCATTTAGGAGCTGCAAATGAGGATGTACTCGTGCTACCATTAGAGGAGTTAGTTGAGTTAGAAAAGGTAATTGTGCTTCAAATCCAGTAAAAGGAAGAAGCAACAAAGTTGGCCTTAGAGGCAGAAAGGAAGAAAAAGAAAAAAGAAGCTGATCAATAGCTTAGGAGGGAAAGGATAAACTTTCTAACCTCCAGGGGTTTCTCTCTAGAAGAACTATCTCCACATAACAATGATACGGTCTTATTGCTCTTCAACAAAGAGCAAGATCAAATGGAGAAAGAGAGAATGAAAGCTGCTAAGGAGAAGCTGAGGTTGAAAAAGAAGAAGGAAGAGGAAGCAGGACTTGCTGCTGCCAGAAAGATAGGTGAAAATGCCAGGATGAAAGATTATCTCCAGGCTCATGGCTTCTCTGGCAGGCAGGTGGGTCCTATGTCTGAGAAGACCCTCCAGCAACATTTCAGTGACATAAAGCCTGACATTCGCTCGGGGAAGAGGAAGGAGATGTATAAAAGGGGACAGGGGATGATCTTCAAACCAACCACTCAACCCCAACTACAAACCCAACCACAACCTGAACCAATTCCTTTTCCATTCCCCATCAAGACGGAACCGATCACTGAACCTTACACACATGAACCTACACCTTCAATCGTAGCAACGTCCTCACCTCAACCACCTAAACAACCCATCCTCCAACCCAAAACACTCTCCAGAACCCTAACACCACAACCTCCCAAACCATCCCCTCAGCCTTCCAAACATCTCTCCTTAAAAGAGTTCAAGGCAATCAAGACAAAGCTCATCAACTGTACAACCCTGAGAGACATCTCTTATGAGGAGGACTCCGTCAAACTGACTTATGTTGATGGATCCTCATGTTCTCTCACTAGAGATCAATTTCTTGATTTGCCCAGAGGAACATTGGACCAAGCTGCAAAGCTCCTTGGCCTCAACTCAGATGCTCTGAATGAGGAAGAAAAGAAGCTAAGGAGAATGTTGATGACTCTGCTAGATACGAAGAAAGGAGACAAGGTACCAAGTCAACCCCTTGTGCCAAGGAATAAGATTATCTAGTGGAGGTATGAAGACTCTTCTCACAACTTTTTTCTTGAGAGAGGAAGTGGATAGCTAAATAGGCTAAATGCCTCATTTTTATTACACTTAAGCAGATTTGATATTGCTGAGTTAGCAGAGAAGCCACTCTCCAACCCCTCCAACTCTGAAGTAGCTGCTCACATCAGAAATCACCTGAGCAGTCTACCTCTATCCGAGCTAACTGCTAGGACCAAGTTTAAAGAAGAGTTGAAAATGAGAGAGGAGGAGAAAAGAAAAGGATCAGCAACCAAAGGCAAAGCCTTTCTTCAAATGATTGAGGGTCCTGAACTAGAATCCATAGTTAGATGGGAGTATGACTATAACTCCCATAAATTAACTCTCTTCAGGGGGCCACAACAAAGGGTACATATCATTCAAAGTGACAAACTAGATCTTCTGTCTACGAATGATTCGTACAAACTTCTCAGCATCACTTCTGGGAAGAACAAAGAAATAGATAAGTATCTTCTTTCCCTGGTGTTGAAAGTTTGAAAAGTAGAAACAAGTGAGGTTTTTGTAACATCAGCCTAGGGGGAGTTTGTTGGATCAAGAAGAAGGCTGGTGCAACCAAAATCAAATCAGTTAGACTATTTTGGTACAACTAATAAAGGACTTCCGAAACTAAGTGTGGAACTTCCGAAGGAAAAGGAGTTCTTCCGAAAACAAAGTGTAAGATCTACTTCCGAAGGTAAACTCCAACTTCCAAAGACAAATTATTCACTTCCGATGATCAAGACTTAGAAGAAAAGATAAGAAGTCAACTTCCGAAGTATGAAGTAAAGAAGAAGTCCTCAAGCCTCGGAAGAAGTAGCCTCTTCCAAAGTATAAGTGGCTTTGGAAGAACTTGTTCTTCCGAAGCCAACTAACATTCGGAAGACACTACTATGAACCAGTGGACACAAGTATGGTCTCTCTGACACTCCGCTACAGACCTCAAAGATACTGTATGGTGTTTTCTAAAAAGCCATGTAGTTGACCACACTTTATTTCACTGTTCACCTTTATCAGTTAGTATAGTTTCTAACTTTAGTTGTTGACAAAAGGTAAGTCATGGACATGTCATGACTTGGTATCTTACATAATTCTTTATCTAAGATACCTTAACTTTAGCATTTTAGTATTGCTTTAGTCATAGGTTTTTGGTTGGTATCAAAGTATATCCGACTGTAGGTAGTACTATATATAGTTTCTCATTGTAACTCATGTAATATGCTTGTAAGAGTCTTGTAATACTTTGAGTTAGAAGTAATATATACACGTACCTTAAAAATTATTTCTGTGTGTTCTTTGCTACTTATTATATTATTATCAAATATTAGAAGAGCATCTGCTTCATCTAATCCGAGTGTAGTATAAGTGAGTTTGAGAGAAAACAAAGTGTTAAATGACAAAACCCGATCCTGCAATCTTATTGAATAATGTGATTATGATCAGTATATAAGCGTGCGAATTTGAGGCCCTCACTTAGAAGGATTAGTAGGGATTAGGGTGTGAAGTCGTGAGTGGCTTCACATGGCATGTGGTGCATGATTAGACTCCATGTCTGATTAACTAGCTGTGATGTAATTATAATGTGTTGAGCATGTTGATTACTTGAAATTCGTATGGGTTGTATGATAGACTAAGGTAGTATGATGATCTTGGTAGAACAAGAGGTTAATGATGATATGACATAAGTAAATAACTTTTATTATAACCATGTATGATGAATTGCTATACTTTATTACATGAGATTCTAATTAACATGTCATCAACGGGTCAAACGGGCCAACTAGGTCAATGAGTCTTGTTTTGCAAAACCTTGGGTCAACGTGTTTATTGAGCACCTAGGGTTGTTAAGCTTTTTGTATACACGTACTTATGTACTTGCATGTTCTAGGTAACCTTTGAAGGGTTATCTTTCCATCCGTCATTAGTTTTTATCATTGTTCATTTGCGCATCAGGTGAGTTCATGCCCACTTTTATACACTCTCTTTTTAGGGAGATAGCATAATTATATACAAACACTTTACTATTATAAGTTGTATATAGTATAACATAGTGTGATATACATTGGAAGCCCTCACACTTTCGAATCGTTAATATTGGTAACTAGTGGGAAATTTGGGTAGTACTACTGGGTCTAACGAGCTCCACCATGCGACTCGAGGTCAAACGGGTGCAATATTGTCCTAAACACAAACATTGTAACAACCTGGTAAGTCTTAAGGGAAGGCACCAAACGAAACAAAGTCAGCTTTGATTGCGAAATCACTATGGTTATTACTCGTGAAAATAGACTAGCTATCTATTTCAATGAACTTCTTATGTTTTACAACTGTTATAGATTATGTTAAACATAAACTCTTGAACTCATCAACCATTGTGTTGACTCTTTTAGTATGCTATTCTCTGGTTGTTAACTACGGCTGATAATATGAGCACATCACCAGTCCAACATGCATTTTAAAAGCTTCTTATTATGTCTTGACATTTGGATTTTAATTTATGTGTTTACAAATATTGGGTTGGCGCGTGTTTTGCCAATGTAAAATTTACGTACTTTGGGTTTGGCTTATTTACAAAATACGTCTTCATAGTTTTAAATTTTTAATCTCTAGTTTGTTTTTAAATGTTGCATATAGTGTTGTTCCAAGTAACTAATGACTGAGATCCTAGTTTGTTCACTCACCTCGTGGTAAAACCCCGCACGTGGATTTTGAGGGTGTGACAGAAACCCTTGAATAACTTCTTTCGCCCATTTGGTTGCTCATGTCTTTGCTTAATACTCAAGCACAGAAGTCAAAATTTGGTGCAGTCTCTGATAAATGTTTGTTAGCTATTCTACCTCACAAAAGGCGCATTGAGTGTACAACAAAAGGACACGTATTGTGTAGGAATCCATTTATAGTGATTAGTAGGAGTCTAGCACACCAAACATGGGGACAAACCCTGAATGGTTCTATGACTCCAACACTATCTTCAAATAATTCAATCTTCTAGGTTTTGATGATGATGTCATTCCTCAAACCAATGTGCAAATCATTCATCCACCTGAACCTCTCCCATAACTTTCGATTAACCCTCCATCTCCACCTCCATTTGATGTTCCACCTACACCTCCTACACTTACATGACATCCAATTCCTCTATCACAACCAATTTCCCCTTCATAACCATCACAAAGTGAATCTTCGTCCTAATTTAATCTATTAACCCTTAACACCAACTTCAAAACCTTAAAAGATCACCCACATGCCATTATTATTGGTTCCACCACAGATGTGTGAAGACTCAAAGTCAATTTGGTTTGATAAATGAATCTCTCTACGCTTGCTTCTTATCTCAATTTGTTCCTAAGAATATCTCAGTAGCATTTCAAGATCCATGTTAGGTTGAATCTATGCATCTGGAGCTTCAGTTGTTCAGGAAGTTGAAATTTTGGGAGTTAGTTGATCTTCCTCTAAAAAAATATCCTATTGGTACCAATTGCGTATTTAGGAATAAGCCAAATGATCGAGGTGTGTTAGTAAGAAACAAGGCACAACTAGTTGTTTAGGAATTTGCTCATGAGGAGGGAATTAACTACACTGAAGTGTTTGCTCCAGTTTCTCACATTGAAGCAATCCGAACTTTTCACGCTCATGCTGCTCAGAAAAACTTTAAGGTTTTCCAGATGGATGTGAAGTGTGCATTTCTATACGAGAACACTGATAAGGAGATCTATGTCTGTCAGCCACTAGGTTTCGAGGATCTAGATTCCAGAGAAATTATACAAACTTGACAAATCTTTATATGGATTGCATCAAGCTACTTGTATCTGGTATGAAAATCTAACACAGTATCTGCTCATCAAGGGTTTCTCTCATGGTAATGTAGACATGACATTGTTCAAGAAGGAGGTTGAAGGTGAGTTGCGGATTGTTCAAGTGTATGTTGATGATATCATTTTTGGGTCTATAAACGAGAAACTATGTAGAGAATTTGAAGAAGTCATGAACGATCTCCTTGAGATGAGCATGATGGGTGAGATGTGCTTTTTCTTAGAGTTGTAGGTTTGTTGGTATTCTTATTCACCAAGAAAAGTACATCTAAGAGATTCTCAAGAAGTTCAAGATGGATGAAGCTTCTCCAGAACTTACTCCACTCACTACTCAAACTAGTATAATTCAAGATGCTAATGGAAAATTTGTGGATGCTTATTTCTATTGCTCCAAGATCAAATCTCTCATGAATCTTACGGCTAGCCATCCAGATATTACATTTTCCGTGTGCTACTGTGCCCGTTTTCAAGCCAACCCAAAAGAATCCCATGAAAAAGTTGTTAGACATATCTTTCATTACTTAAAGGGTTCCTCTGGGTCTTTAGTATCCAAAAGAAGGGAACTTTGATTTACAT
Organism: Flaveria bidentis; assembly: GCA_018326385.1. Lineage (NCBI taxonomy): Eukaryota > Viridiplantae > Streptophyta > Magnoliopsida > Asterales > Asteraceae > Flaveria > Flaveria bidentis. The sequence goes on from BJCM01162893.1 coordinate 13,517, forward strand.
GCTTATTCTAACAGTGATCATGGTGGTTGTAGGGTCAACGGGAAATCCGTCATTAGCGGATGTCAATATCTTGGGAATCGTCTCATTTCATGGCAAAGCAAAAAGCAAACAATAGTTTCTCTATCAACAAGAAAGGTTAAATATGTTGCTACATCTAGTTGCTGCTGCTAAGTGCTTTGGATTTAACATTAGATGATGAATTACGGAATCAATTTTCTACATACACCACTCTTTTGTGATAAAGAACCTGCTATCGGAATCGCCAAAAATCCAATTCATCATACTCGTACCAAGCATATCGATATGCAAGAATTCAAGCAATCTGGGATGCTCAGGAAAAAGGTTTCATTAATATTATTCCTATGGACACAAATAATCAAAGAGTATATTTTCAATAAAACTTTTTATAAACCTTGATTTTATGATTGATCTCTATATTGGGTTTAATATCTTTTTGAAATCTCTTTCCATAAGAAATTTTATAAATAATGTAAATATCTTTTTTGCTTCTTTTTCTTTTTAATAAACCCTTTCTAATAAACTTCTATGTCTCGTAGTCCTACGTCGCTTTAATCATTCACATTATATGAAAAACATAATTTTCTCTTATTTAGCTGTTGAAAAGAAATTTCGAGGGAGAATAAAGTTTAAACTCTTAAGTTTTTCGATTTTGTATTTTCAGGAATCCCGGAAAAAGAGGTTTGAAGGAGGTCAATAGCATTGTGTTGGGATATGCATGGTAGGCTTAGCCTAAAAATAAAGTAAACAATGATCGTGTAGCTAAACTAAAGTCTTGAAAACTCGTGATAAGGATTATCCTTTAGACATTTGGCATGCATAAAGTTACAAGTCCTTGTCAAAAACGTATTGAGAGTTTCAAATCTCTACTTTGATTTTATCCAGATATTTTCGGAAATTCCCTTATCCCCATGTCTTAAATGATGCTTCTAGTTAGCATGATAAGTGCTTCTAGTCCAACTCTATAGAAAAGTTTTTGAATTGATGTTTCTTGTTAGCTCTTTAGAAGTATATCTAGTGCTTATCTCCTTTGCTATGTGTGAACACTAACCTGGAGTGATGATCTCCTCTGTTATACATGAGTATAGACCTGGATCTCTCATCAGCGCATGATCTGATGATCTTCTATGGTATACATAAGTATAGACCTGAAGCTCTCATTAGCTGGTTCAAATGATCATCTCCTCTATTATACGTAAGTATAGACCTGTAGCTCTTATCATCGGTTCCCCAAAATAAAAGCACAATAATTCTTAAGTGAGTTCATTGTTGAAATCTTAAATAATATCAAGCAGAGTTAATCATATTGCTCAATAAACCATGAAGATAGGATAAGTTCTTTGTCAAATGTCTATGGGGACCAAGTCATTTGAGTTTCTTTAGTTAATCCAAAACATGGTAATGACAACTGTAGATTACTCGTTGAAAAAGAACAAGGCATGTGTTTAAAAGAATAAACATATCAACCATCCTGCCAACCTATGACTCTCTGGAGAACATTTATGAAAAAGAAGAGTTTATATATCATTTTATACTTAATTTCTTAATTTTATCGTATTTATTCTCTTGGTTTTATTTTTGTGTTGATCTTATGGGGCGATGAAGTTTTTCTCAAAAGTTTACATTAATAATTAATCCTTTGATTAAAGAAAATCATTTTTTTAAGTTTAGTCTCTGCAAACTGAGTTTTGCTAGCAATTTCGCTAGGTAAATCTATATATTCGCCGTCACAATCACTCTGTTCAGAGTATCTTGATTTAAAATTTTCATGTCGAGCGAAACTATAGTTTTGCTGCCAGCAAAACTAGGCATTACACATTGGGCAGAGTGAAATTATATCCTCACATTCGCAAAACGTATCTGTGCCCTAGATTTTCATTTGTCACTTTTGATCTTATCCATTGTCAATTTCCGGTGTGATTGTCTATTCATTAGTCTGTAGGTGTGTGTTTCGTATCGTGTTCAACACATTAATTGAGATTTTAACTGCTAGTTTTTGGTATTAAATCTGTCTGTTCGTCGATGGCTTCGCTGATTCATTCAGCGAAACTATGGATGCTTCAGCGAAACTGAACGAAAGTTCATCGATTCCAGCAAAACGGTCTTGTTACGTTGTTCGTGCGAACTTGACAGTTTCGCCGGATAGTTTCAGCGAAACTATAGATTCGCTCGGATACAAGTTCTTGTGTCCGAGTCACGACGAATCTATACTTTCGCTACTGCAAAACTGTAGTTTCGGCATAAGTGAAACTGTCCATTTTTATTTTTTATTTTTATTTTTTATATACTATTTAATCATTTTTTTATTTTTTATATACATTCATTTTTTTACTTACTAATTTATTTATGTTTAATTTTCAGTTCTTATGCCAAACATAAAGTTTGACGAAAGGAACAATATCACTGCTCTTCTAGATGATGGTATTTCAAAAGCTATAGGGTTTAGAGAATGTATTAGATGACTGAAGGAATCTCCTATATTTCAAAAGCTACAGGGTTTAGAAAATGTTTAGAGAACTATGATCTTCATATTAGAGACTTCGGAGAACTGGTGAGTATGACCTTGGGTCTAATCCTCATCGGATTGTTGCTAGAGTTATTGATAATGACATAGTCATTACAATTGAGACAATAGCCAGGGTGCTGAGGCTGGAAAATGACTATGGAGAAAAGGTAGTGCTATCTGAAGCATAAGTTTTGGATTCTTTTAAAAGCATTGGCTATGAAAAAATTCCCATTGGCATAAGAAAAGAGATCAAGAAGTCATTTCTCTTTTAAGGAATGGAGATATATTAGCCATGTGTTTATTATGTGTCTAGATCATAAAAAGGAGGATCTGATAGGTTAATATTGTCAAACTTATTTTTGAGTGCATGACTGAGAATATTATAGCATTAAAGAAAGATGAATGGCTATTATATCCCAGATTTGTTCAAATGTTGATAGATAACCTGATCCCAAATGTCCCTCGACATAGAAAAACAGAAAGACTGGTTCAAATGAATACCAAGATTTTTGCAAATTGCTCAACCATAAGGCATGACTTCAGTGAAAAGATTACACATCTTTAGGAAAATATGCATCCAGTTGAGAGATGGAATTACATCAAGAGGCTGATTGAGAATGAGAACAAGAATGCTAAGGAAAATAGAGAAAAACAAGCTAAAGTGATCAAGAAAAGGAAGAGATAGGCCAAAGACAAAGATTACAGTTTAGAAGAAGTGATTGATGAAGTGGAGGAGGAATTGAGGGCACAAAAGGAGAAGAGATCAAAGAAGAAAGTAGACCAGGGAGAGCGCGCTAATGTAACTGAGAGGAGATCTAACACAAACAATAGGATTTTTATGAAACTCTAGAAAGAAAAGGTGCCAAATCTGAATTAGACCAAGATGTGATTAGAAATCTGAATACATCTTTGCCGAATAAGTTGGGAATTATAAAGACAAAGTTGATTAACTAAGAACTAAGAGAAAAGAAGAAGAATAAGATGTTGGATGGCATAAAGAGAATGTTGATAGATCAATAGGAGTTGATTAAGAGATTGCTGAATGAGGTGAATGAGTTGAAAGAAAATATTGGCCTGCCAAATCAGTTAACTCAAACTGAGTTAGATGATCTTACGGATACATCAAAATACTCATTTTTGAAAATGAGTAGTTCTGCTAGGGCAAGAGAGGGCTCAAGTGAGTAGGAGTTGATGCTGGTGTTGTTGATGTAGGTGGATCTAGTGTTTGTGGTTCTAGTGTTAGTGGTGCAAATATTAGTGATTTTGGTGTTGGTGGTATTGGAGTTGGTGGATCAGGTGGTGTTGAGAAAGAAAGGGATGCAAGAACTGCTAATGAGGTTGGATTCATTGATCTGAGGTTTGATATGGATAAAGATTTAACTGGTGCTAAAGTGTTTAGAAAGCAAGAGGATGATGCTGGAAGCAAAGCAGTTGAGATGAATTTGGCATATGAAGAGGTGGAGATAGAAGAGCAATTGGTTGATTATGATTTTGAGCCTGAATTCTATGTAATAGATGAACGTCCTTTGACATATATGGCTCAGAAAACCTCAGTTGAAGGAGATGTAATTGAGATGGACAAAAAAGAGTGGTTTGCAAAAGAAAAGGAACAAGAACAACTGACTCCTTTATTTCAAAACATTCAAAAGCAAATAGGAACAAATTTGACAAACGAATCATTAGCTGGAAGTACAATGTTGGTTTAAACATGTTTATGATAAAGAGAAGATGAGGAGGAATCTTATATTTGCATAAAAGGAGACATTCAAGACCTTGCCTTAATGGGATTTAAGAAGATTAACTGAGATTCCTTTGCTAGAATCAAACTTAAGAAAGAGGGATATGTTGCTGGAATAAGAATTTAAAAAGGGGCCAAATGATAATTTTGAAACTTTTGGATTTATGAAGATTGAAAAGAGAAGATCAAAGAAAGACAAGGATTAGGTGACCGGGAAAGGGAAAATTGTGTTAAAGCTGAAGCCGGCAAAGACCGTGAATAGAGTGAGATTACCTTATCCACTTCCCTTAAGGCTACAAAAATTGAAAAATGGAGCAGAAATAAATCTTTTTCTTCCTATGGAAGTCTTCTCTTTTTGTGATGAGGATCTAACACTAGAACTGAGGCAAGCCTGTTTATGAAAGATGCTAACAAGGCTCGAGGAGTGAGAGCTGTAGTCAGGGAGCTTAGTGAAAAAGTTTATCAAGATGATGAAGTGAGGATGGAAGTGCATGAGCTTACAAGACAATTTGAACAAGCTAGGACACGAGAAGAGGAAGCTAATAATGCTAGAGCTAAAGAGGAAACATCTACTAAAGCTGTAGAAGAAGTCGACGCTGTTGGAGCTGAATCTGAAGATCATGTAGGTGAGGTCCAACCTACGGGGAGTATTAATGATCAAGAATAGGTTGGACTCATCATAGTTAGAGTTTATCTTTGTTTACTATTATAATAGGTTTAATGTTAGTTTACTTAGTTTGTACTTTGTATTTTGTAGATTTTGGAGCCCAGCAAAACTATGAGAGAAACTGTATTTTGCTCATAGTTAGCAAATCTAGTTCACCTGGCAAAACTTTGTTTCGTCGCCGGACGAAACTAGGTCATGGGCTAGACAAAAACTATCAGCGAAACTGCTACTGCTTATATATTGAAATGTTTCTCTCATTATAAGAAAGTTTTCTAAGACCCTAATAGTAAAATATATCATTGCATTTTTGTTTTGAGGATGCAATCTTATTCAGATCAATATTTGAGCCATTATTTCATCATTATTATGTGTGTGAGTTTGATGATTATTGAATACTTTTGAAACTTGTTTATTGTGTCATTGATTCATATTTGATCAGTGGGATTTGTTTGTTTTGTGAATCTTTTGCACTGTTTATCGATCATACGGACCAACATGAAATCAAACAATTATATCAATATTTTCAATCAATTGCCTATTTTTTAGCAACATCATTGATGGAGTTCCTACCAAGTCTTTATCTTACGTCAATAGAACAAAGTTTGTAGTACGAACTGTTAGCATTAGTACTATTTTTTGACGGTATTTATCCTAAATATCTTACATTTTTCAACATATCTACATGTTCTTAACAAGATGATAATAAACACTGTTATAAAACAAAACCAGTGAGGGACGTAACGAGTGGCCATTCGGCGTCCATAAATGTAAGCACTATCAAAATTTACATGAGTTGAAACCAATTAAAACCATAGTCTTCAGAAAGAACTTCTTTCACTTAAATCTTGAAATCGTAAAGATTCTTCACAACTTTATCTTTGTGTGCACAATGAACTACCGAACAAATTGAGTGGTGGTTGAGAATTTTTTTTCTATAAGGGTCTTTTAAAACAAATTTTACACCTCTTTTCAAACGAACACATTTGTCTCCCAGGGTACAATAACCAAATGTAATGCCAAAGATATCCTCGCACCTAAGGTAACAAAGGTGTCTTGAACAAAAGTGTGTAGAGTGAAGAATGCTAGAATGAGAAAGATAGAATGTGTGTGTGTGGTTTCTCAAACACGTGTGGGTTGTCCCAATGGAAACAAAGGTGTCTTAAACATATTAATTAGAGCGAAGAATTCTAGATATTCTTCAGAGAGATAGAGAGCGTGTGTAAGGGGGTGGTTTCTCAAATATGTGTGGTTTATCATAAAAAAAACCGTTTAAAACAAGGCCCACATGTCTCATATTTATATCCAAAACCAAGAAACAAATTTACTCTATTTAATTTGTGAATTAATTTTCATATTAATACACAAATTAATTTTTATTTAATTATGAATTAATATTCCTTGAACAATTTATTTGGTTCTACCCATATTTAGGACTCAAGATTGCATTCTAATCTTATACAAGGCACCTCATTATCATGTTCAATAATATATGATATGACAAAAACTTTTATAATAATTTGACATGTTAATAATTATACTTTAAATTGGATAGTGCAAGAAGAAATTTGCATAATGACAACTAGTGTGTTGTTATATGATCATTGATAATCATGTGTGATACATCGGATATAAAACATGTGCATAAATATGATAATAAACTATGTCTAAATTATAACCTATGAAAGAATTATATGTTAATATAGTTCTTATATGAATAATGTGTGACTCGTAACACTTGAGTATCATAAAATGATATGTAGATGTGTGTGTCAGCCTCATTGTTATCTAAACTATGAGAAAAATATGAGCTTTATTTTGGGTGACTAATTGACAACTAGTGGGCTACTGTCAAAAGTAGTTGGTCACTGTTGACTCATTACTAATGCAAATGCTTATGTTGCTAGTTGGTTACAAATTGCAAGCTGGTTGATAGTTGTTAAATAGTAGTTGCATATGTTGCACATGATCTATTAAATTAAAAATATATGTTCAGTCTCCAAACACTAGAAATGTTTATAGATATTGGTGTGTATTTCATATAATAGATGTCGGTCTGTTATGACTATATCTTAACATAACATTGAATTATATATTTTTGTTGATAAATGAATTTCTAAAATGACTCAATTTGAGATTCTTTTATAAATCATATGAGTAAGGCATGGCACCATACAGATTAAAGAAGTTATGAAAATAAATTGAATGATAATTGATTGTGTTAAATATGTATAAGAAATACCTAAATACAATAGATTAGGGATGTTAAATTGTCTAAATGAAGATTGAATATGGTAAAGGAATAGTGTGATATTCCTTATGGTTGTGAAGAACTAGAATGATGCATCTTCTATTCACATGCAAGTATTGAATCTAAAGAATGTTAGATCAATACATGTTAATTAGGGTGCTATATGAAGAATAGTTAACAAGAAACGTTCAAATATATACAACACAAGATTGGTTTGTGTTTAAACAATTTGGAAATTGTTTTCCATTTGATCTAAGGAAATATTATAATGTGTGAGGATCCTAAGAAGACATCCATTGTCTAGGTGTGTCTTAGATGGTGATTTAAAATCCTTCTAAATCTATGGTGGTTTGCAAACTACATATGAAAAATCTAGTTTCAATACTAGTGAGAACTTACACCATGTGTTGTTTTATAAGTAAAAATTGATGAACTCCATGATATAAAGGCGTGGTCGTGTTCAAATCATGAGTGTTAAGTTAATGTCACAAGTAATGTAAAATAAACTTTATCAAAATGAAAGACATGTAGAAGGAGAAACCATTTAAGAAATAATCCTTATTGGTATATAAACATGGTGATTGAGATGATTTCTTAATTTGTGTAGAAAGGGGGAACCTTTCTTTGTCCCATCAGGAAGTTGGATGATGCATAAAGTGTGCACTAAAGTGTGACATTTTAATATGAGGACTATATGCTTCACCATTTTAAAACTTGGATGATTTTATCTAATAACATTTAAATGTGAGGGTGACTTGCATTTGATATACTTAATGTTTGACACTAAGGATTTGTGTAATTCGAATATGATAGTGCAAACACATGAGCTAGTAAAGTACATGAAATTCCTAAGAAGTTAAACTAGTAATTAGCTTTGGATTTCATTTGGTTAGATTTAGCATCAAGTGAGAAAAAGCATAACGAGGTATGTAAAATACAATTGTATCTTTTAAGACACAATTTATGCTTACAGGTCTGTGGTTATTGTCTTCAAAGTTGACAATATGTAAGATTAATTTGAGAGTTAAGAACACACCATAACAACAAATCTTAATTATAAGTTATCTATAGTGACTTTAAGATTTCAAAGATAATAGATTTGATCCAACAACCTAAGAGTTGATAAGAGATTAAGTTATGAAATAAGACTAAAACCCATGGATAGAGATATATGAAGGAAACCTAACCTAGTTGACTGAAGATCCTAAAATTTAGGTTCAGTAAGACGATTGACTTACATGTCTAAGGGTTGTCATTTTGGGGCATAGCTATCATGTAAGCTAATCTATGTGATAGTATATATATGTATCCTTTAAGCTATGAGTAGATTTTAAATACTTCCTAGTTCATTCCTTAACTGCTAGTGACATTTATGTGAGGATAACATGATATGTAGTTAATGATTTGTGTAAATCATGAAAACTTTAGTTTATAATGAGTTAAGATAAATCAACTATATGAAAGAGAAGTATGGCCGCTTCGAATGAACTTATAGGGTGCATATTCCTAAAGCTTTCGTAGAACCATGGTAGTGTTCCATGACCATTATTGGATACGATAATAAGGGGACGACCCAACTAGGGAAGATTCAAGATATTTTACAAGGGAAGATTCAAGGTGAATAACCACCTATCTTATACAAGATTCAACTATTGAGGTTTCATTAAGATTTGGTATTTTTTATTGATCTTCATTCATGTGGGGATTGTTGGAAATTTAGTAAAAAAATGATTTTTACTCCTTTTGGACACTAAAAATAATAGTAATTGTTACTAATATGATTATCATATAGTAAGCTTGTGAGAGGATTAAAACGAATTAAACTAGGTACAAAAAGGAGCTAAAATGAATAAGACATCGATACTCTAAGTTATGTGGTTGAAGAAAATAGATAACGAGTCACTATGGATCCTCTACTACGATGCCATTAAAGGTTATGGTACGCATCAAATTGAAAATGAATGGCACGTGATTCTGCTATGCAGAAACAAATAGTCTGTTCAAATTCTAGAATATTAATTTACTTGTGTATTAATATAAAAATAATTTCACAAATTAAATAGAGTTAATTTATGTATTAAGTGACTAACTCTTTATATTCATGGTTTTAGATATAAATTGAAGACATATTAGTCTTGTTTAGAAGTTGTTTTGGAAAACTCACATGTGTTTGAGAAACCATACACGCACACATACACTCTTTGAAGAATATCCAGCATTGGTTGTTGTACCTTGAAAGATAGACGCAACTACATCTCCGATAGTATAAACATACTATTTTGGCTATTGTACCTTAGGAGATATACGCGTCCATCTATGAAAAGGCGCAAAAACTATTTTAAGGGACCTTTATTGAACAAAATTCATCAACCATCACTCCAACTCTTAGTTCATTGATTGTGCAGTCCTAGGTGAAGCTAGGAAAAAACTCTACGGTTTCAAGGATAAAGTGAAGGAAATTCCCTAATTCATGTGAAATTTGATCTTATTTACATTCAATTTGTATACGGTATTTTAGTTTTGTATTTCCCGTCAATGATGTTACTATTATATGATTAACTATTAATTAAAGTATCTCATGTCCTAGCACTCGAGGTAACAATGAAAACAATTTGTCTTGAACAAGAACGTGTAGAGCGAAGAATGGAACATATTCTTTAGAGTGTTTGTGTATAGTTTCTCAAACACATGTGGGTTTAACCAGAATACGTCTAAAACAAGATGTATATGTCTCGTTTTAGTACCCAAAACTGAGAATGTAAAGGGTCAAGTCACTTAAAAACTTAAATTAACTCTATTTAATTTGTGAATTAAATTTCATATTAATAAAAAATATAATTTCTATTTAATTGTGAATTAATATTCCAAAATTTGAATAGTCTGTTTGTTTCTACACAACGGAATCATGTGTCCGTCATTTACAACCTGACGTGTAACATAACCTTTAATGGCATCGTAGTAGAGGATCAAAGGTGACTCGTTATATATTTCCTTCAATCACACACCTTAGCGCATTGATATTTTCATTAATATTAGCTTCGTTTTGGACATGGTTTGATTTGTCGTGATTCTCTCAAAAACTACTAACTAATAATCATATTAGTAACAAATATTAATATCTATTAGTGTCCAAAAGTTAATGAAAAATCAATTTTTTTACTAAATTTCCAACATCTGACACATGTTTAGGATAAAAAAATCAAATAGAAATGTGTGATTGTATAATATTTTACATTGTATGATATTTCTGGACAAAGAACGCGCAATTTGTCAAAAAATGAAGATAACCTCCTGACCGAAGAGATTAGCAAGGAAGAGAAACAAGCATATCGTGAGATGATTCACAATAGAGAAATGTATAACAACCTTGAAGCGGATTTAGTTGAATATATTTGAAGGAACCGTGATGGTTGAAGTATTGTACTTTTCTCCAACTTTGTAGTGTTTAAGAGTTTAGTATATTATTTAAGTTTTTTAAATAAATACCTGTGTTTTATATATGTTTTTTTCTTGATAAATGTAAGTGCTAAGAAATAATTTTATGTTAAAAATATATAAACAATCCATGATAATGATTAACTAATAACTAGTATTAAGCTCCCTGTATTGTAGCAGGGATATAAAACCGTGTTAAATAGTATCAATGGCACACCATCGCAAGTGACAACCAACACAAAAAAAAATTGTATTAGAAATTAAATAAAAAACAAAGAATATAAATTTAGACGAAAAATAGACGTAAAAACATTGAACCACGTAAGCAAATCATAAACACATATTAAACAATAAGTAAGTCGATCTACAACTAGCGCGTTGCGACAGGGTCGTTACATGAAAAATATAAGGGTACAAATGTTGATTTAGAGACACACGCTATGATTGTTACTCGCAAAATTTATTCGGGAGCGCAAAACAAAAAAATTGTAAAATATGAGAAGTATGGGATCAAAGATAAAAATAAAATAAAGTATTAAGGCTAGATTGTTAACAATGTGAAATTAGTAGGTTAAAGTTTTAAAAGAAAAAGATAAAATTTAAGAAAAAGACAAAAATAAATACAACCTATTAAACACATTATACAACCGACTAAACATAAGAAATTTAATAATTAGTATTATATTAATTACAAAACTGGTTACACTCACGAAAGCATAACACATGTTTAATGAGTGTAAATTTGACCACAATCAGTTTTCATGTCACGCGTGTGTGACTCTAATTTCGTCACACTCATGAAAGTATAAAACATATCACAAGGAATATCATTTATAGTTATAGACAATCTTTTCATTTACATATAAAAATGTTGATATTATTTATTAGCATGAAAATATATACTTATTAATTTATTATCAAATCTATATATTCCATTAAATTTAACTAGTTTTTGGCGCGCGCGTTGTCACGCGTATGCGAGTTTTAATGTAACCCTAAATCAAAATCAAAATGAAGATTCAAAACTACAAATTAGTAAAATACATAAAGTAAAACACAGCAAAACCTCAAATCCATAACATACCAGAACATACAGAACCCAAAAATAAATCAAAGCGCAACACCATACACAAAACAAGCGAAAGCCAAAGACGCAAGAAAGCGACACAGTTGAAAATAGAAAACAACGAAAATCAAATCCCCGAAAAGAGCAAACAAAAGGAAAACGAACACTACAAATCAAAGACACGTGTCTAGATACCAAAAAACCCCACCCCAAAATCTCGAACCCACCAAAACAAACCATATTAAAAGTCAAACAAACAAAAAAAAGAAAGATTAAAACACAGAAAAACAAAAACAAAAGAAAATTAAAACACAAAAAAGAAAAAAAATGAAAAAAAACACTCTTCAATGCGTTTGTAGGTGTTATAATTTATTTTTATGAGAACCTAATGGAGTAGTTGGAGGCGAATAAGAATGCTTTTAAGTGGATGAGTGATTGAAAAAAAAAACTAGTCATGTTGGAGCAATAAGTAATTTTTTTTCCTTAATGTCTTCGTCTTATTATTAATGAACTTTTTTTCAATTGTCATTCAGTTTTATTTATAATTAATAAAGTATAGTAATCACTCCTGTATTTAAATTTATAATTTTAGTCAATAACTTGAGTTATGATTTTTTTATCTGTACTTTTAAGTTTTTACGGTATATCTGATTCGTGGTCTATATTAGTTGAATAAAATACTCTCATTCTTTAGAGCATCTCCGCGTTCCTGAATCCTGGTTCTTTGAACTTAACTCTATATTTTTTTCCCGCATTTTGCGTGAGAACTTTCGTTATATTCTAAATATCAAAACGAGATGTCAAACACGTTGCAACGACTATCGTAACAACAACTATCAATCCAACGTAAAACTCTTAGCGTTTAGAAAGATCAAAAAAAGCAACTACGAGTTTTACTCCTCCTTAAACCCTAACGCGTAATCCGTCACAAAAGTAACATAATCATAAAAAAATCAAATAAAAGAAAACCAAAATCACAAAATAAATAAAAGAAGTTACACAACTAAACCCAATTCATTTTTTTATATTAATGTTTACAAACTCATTTGCTTGAGTTTAAAAAAAACGAACACAAAAAATCAAAAAAAGAGGAAAAAAATCATCGCTTACAAGTTTCGATGCAACACCTCCAACTTACCACCAGACCAAATGAGTATTTGGTTTAATATATCTACGACAATATAAATAACTCTTCTTTCCAGTTTGACATTTTATTAAAAAAAACCAATGGCCAGTTGCTACGCATTTGACACTATTCCCCCACAAAGTATAGTAATTGCAAAAATCGTCTGTGTGATTGACCCAAAGTTGTACGTCATTTTTACAATTCGTTCGTTATGAAAATGGTTCCA
>BJCM01162896.1:0-19466 GCA_018326385.1 Flaveria bidentis
ATGATGATGAAGATGATGGTGATGATGATGAGTCTGATGAAGAAGATGATAGTGATGATGAAGGACTGAGGGAAAGAAGAAAGAATAAGATGATGATGAAGAAGAAGGTGATGCGGCTGCATCAGCCTCCGTTCAAGGTCAAGAAAGAAGGACCAAGAGAACACAAGACCAAGGAGCATCATCCTCAACCCCTGTTGTTGAAGAACTGACGTATAAGGATTAAAGTAAAGATTAAATGTTTTGTATTTTGAACACTTTTTGTACTTGAATCTTGTATTAAAATTATGAAATTAATGTTTATATATCTTTATCTAATGTTTGAATGTCATGATTAATTACTAATGATTGATGTGTTTTAAATGTTTAAATCAAGCAGATCAAACATCTCAGCAAGATGAATATGATATTGCTCCCCTTTAGCAAATCAAGTCTCAATTCACAATGATTCTTGATTCTCAAGGCATTGTTAGAAGGTCGGTTAGCTAGACTCCTGAAGAAGGAGAAATCATACACGACCTGACTGATGAGCAACTTGCGGAGATGTTCAGGCTAAATCCATACGAACTAATCAAAGATGCTCCCGAAGTGAATGTCTAAGTGATGAGGAGCTACAGGGCATAGATGAAATAGAGATTAAAGATGTGACAGCCGAACACTATCCAAAGTACACTGACCGAGAGAGCAATGTGATCCCCGACTTGGGTGACACTCTTGGCAGTGCTACATTCGACAAGCTGGATGAGATGGAAAAAGAAACAGAGAAGAACGAAAGCCAAGCCCAAGCCTCGGACGCTGAAGTTGATATAAAGAAGGCTGAATGGGCAGCTTGTTTTGCTGAGATACGAGCCCAACGCACAGCTCAAAAACAAAATGCCTACACCAAGCTCTACAAGGTCAAGAAGCAACTAAAGGTGTCTGGCAAGATTATTGCATGGGTGTATTTTGAGGATCTTAACGTCTATGCTGTTAAGAGGAAGAAGGGAATAGAGTACTTCAGATATCCACATGATCTGAAGACTCTCCCTGGTTTTGAGCTCAACCAACTGGCACGCCTAAATCTATTATATGTTGATCCTAGAAAAACGTTAGGCTGGTTTGAGGCTGCTCTAAGGAAAGAATACCACACCAGATGGGTGAACTTCAGACCTCAACAACCGAAGAGGTACATTCGTAGGTATAAAGAAGATCCCATTTCTGGAAAGCCTAAAGTGGTGTTGAAATGGAGTCCTCCGCGCACAATGTCCAAGATTCCCATACGGGAAATGCCATAGGACTTCACTCCACAACTTCAAATGGTGGTATTATGATTGGAGAATAGGCGAAGCGGTCACAGTTCTAAATCGAGCAGGAAAAATGGAAACTATCCGAGTATTCGACCCTATGTGGCTAACAAACATGTCTATAGAAGATGTCTATACATTGTACAAGTGGCCAGTATTCTATGACGCGTAAGATATTGTACAAGCCCTCCAGTTCCAGATCGTTATACGACTCTGTTTTGCATTTGAAATACATGCAAGAGTTACTAGAGAGGAGAAGTACAAGATATTTGAGGAGCTAATGAAGAATGTTAGATGTTAATGTAAACTAGGTCCAAGGGGGAGTTTGTTGATACATATGTACCTAGTTTAGGAGCTTAATGTAAAATGTTTGTCATGTCTTACATATATGTAATGGATGAATTGAATGAAATATAATATGTGATTGATGATTATAATGTTTAATGTTTTATTGTTATTGTGTAATAAAGTATATTAAACTAACTATATAGGTTTGAGGTTATTGTGCATATTCGTACCCTAGCCGTTCAGAGACTCTAGAGAGCATGTATTGAGATAGAGTCTTATACTACTTTCTTGGAAAACGTAACACTTCAATACTTTTGACACATATCGTACCCTAGCCGTTCAGAGACTCTAGAGAGCATGTTCCAACTTCATAGTTCGCAGTTGATCGTGTTCTAATCGTTCTTAATGTTTCATTAATCGTTAGATTAATCGAAACTACATTTTCACTGATTGGATCGCCAATGAAATAGGATTTCACACTATTTGATCTAGTTTCACGCATTATCAGTTAGTACTCCGTACGTAAACAGTCCTAACAAGTTCCCCCATGGTACTCATTTCAAATATGCCCTTCATCAGCTTCTTAAAGTCCTTGCAGAGCCTTGGATTAGTTGAACCAAAGATGATGTCATGTACAAATACTTGAACTTTCATTAAGTCATTTCCTTGTCCTTTGATGAAGAGAGTTCCATCTATAGTACTCCTTCTATATCAATTCTTGCAAATGTATTGAGATAGAGTCTTATACTACTTTCTTGGTGCTTGGTGTAGCCCATAAAGAGCCTTATCAAGTTTGCAGACATAACTAGGATGATCAGGATCTGCAAAACCAGGTGGTTGTTTCACATACACCTCTTCATCAATCACCCCATACATAAAAACACACTTGACATCAAGTTGATAGACCTTGAAGTTCTTAGATGCAGCAAATGCCAAGAATATCCTAACAGCTTCCAGTCTAGCTACAGGAGTAAAGAAATCTGTGTACTCAATTCCTTCTTCTTGTGTGTACCCTTGAATAACTAGTCTAGCTTTGTTTTTTTTTGACAAGTCCTCTATCATCCATGAATAACTACTCTAAGTTTCCCATTTGGTTCCTATAATGGTCTTCCCATGAGGAAGAGGACATAGGTTCCAAACCTTTTGCCTTTTGAATTGAAGCAGCTCCTCTTGCATAGCTTCAACCCAACTTCCATCCTTCAGAGCCTCATCAATCTTTTTAGGCTCTATCCAAGATAAGAAAAAAGAGTGAAGGCAAACATTTTTATCATGGGTTTGTCCTCTTGTTCTCACTCTTGAGTTAACATCTCCAATGATGTTTGAGGTGGGATGAGACTTGTGGATCCTTAGGTGAGGGATCACAACAAGTTGCCGAGAGAGATCTAGATTAGAAAGTTTTAGATCTGGCATTGATAATTCTCCCACAACATTAACACACTTATCAAGTAAGACTTGATCCAATGAGTGTGTGACATCATTGATGTTGTCTTCAATGGAGTGGTTGTCAATATCAAGAAATTCTTGATCACTTTCACCACCACCATGGTCTTCTATATTTGAAGCTTCTTTATCTGGTTGTTGAGCCTCTGAGCCAGAATTTGAAGGCATCTCAGATGTATCAACTGAATTTGTCATTGTTGTGCTGATAAAAACTTTATTTGCAGGATCAGTTATAACTGGAGCTGGAGATGTATAGCTTGAAAGTATTCTCAGTTCAAATCTTGGATTAGGATCACTTGTTGGTAAGATATCTGTAAATCCTAAAACATTCTCACAAGATTTGTTAAAACAATTGGTAACTAAATCAAGATCAAATAACCAATCAGGACCAGAACCAGCTACACTAGGTGTGTGTTCATTGAAAGTCACATTGGCTGACTCCTCAACAATCCTGGTTCTAAGATTGTATACTTTATAAGCCTTAGCGTGGGAAGTGTACCTAATGAAATGTCTATTATCTGATTTCTCAGTAAATTTGGCAATTGATCTTTGGTATTCAAGATGGTGCAAGGACATCCAAATGACCTAAGAAAACCAATGAAAGGTTTCCTCTTGTCCTAAAGTTCATAAGGAGTCTTACCATGTGTCTTAACCACTAAAAATTTGTTCTACACATAGCAAACATTATTGACTACCTCTGCCCAGAAGGTGATGGGCAACTTAGAGTCAGACAACATGGTTCTTGTAGCTTCAATCAGTGTCTTGTTTCTCCTCTTAGCAACACCATTTTGCTGAAGAGTCCTGGGAGCACTATATTGTCTTATAATACCATTTTCATTACAAAATGTATCAAGGATTTGGTTCTTAAATTTGGTTCCTTGTCACATCTTATGGTTTTGACCTTGTGATCAGATTGATTTTCAATCTTTAAGATGAAATTATTCAAAATCTCAGGAGTCTCATCCTTTGTTCCAAGGAAGAAGACCCAAGTAAATCTTGTAAAGTCATTTGTGATCACTTAACAGTAAGAGGTCCTTCCTAGACTTATTACACTAGTGGGGCCAAAGAGATCCATATGCAACAAGTGTAGGGGAGTATTGATGGAGTTTCTTTCCTTTAGCTTGTGAGATACCTTGTGTTGCTTCCCTTACAGGCATGCAACATAGTGGTCATCACTTGTAAACTCTTTCTTTGGCATTCTAATTACCAAATCATTCTTATTTATCTTATTCATGTTCGTAAAGTTTACATGGCATATTCTTTTATGCCAGAGAAAAGACTCATCGCTATTTGCTTTAGACAATAATCATGAAACTTCTCTAGAGGGAGATGTTTCTTGCAAATCCATCTTGTACATGTTCCCTTTCCTGGGGGCTCTAAGCAGAATATGCTCATGAGGAATGACCACCCCAGGCTTAAGAATAATGCACTCATGCTCAGTAAAGAGCATGTTATGACTCTGATCACAAAATTGAGATACACTAAAAAGTTTGTATCCAAGCTCCTTGACAAAGTTTACCTTCTCAATGTTGAGCTTACCATTTGTGACCTTGCCCCTTCCACAAATCTAACCACCTTCATCTCCTCCAAAAGCAACTGGCCCTTTATTGATTCTTTCAAAATTTTAGAGTAATGACTTATTGCCTATCATGTGCCTTGAACAACCACTATCAATGATCAAGTCTTTCTTATTTGTGTTGAGTTGTTCCTGCACAAAGAAAATGATTAATTACATATGGAAACCCAAGCCCTTCTTGTCTTGGGTTTATCAAAAGAAGTTGAAGGTAATGAAACAGTAATAGATCCTATAGTAATATTTTGAGGATCCAATGTTGTTGATGGAGAACTTTCAGTCACTAGGTCTTTCTTGAACTTCCACACCACCTTTGGAAGTTTATACTTGACCTTCAATGCTTTGGAAATTTTACTGACTTCAGAAGTTTTGATGACTGGGCATTCGGAAGATCTTGCTACAACTACAGCAGGTTTCAGTGCTTCGGAAGTATTCCCTTCTTCCGAGACCAAATTTTCTTTCGAAGACAGTTTTCCACTTGCCTTCATCTTCATTTAGGAGCTTCCAAAGGAAACAAATTTTCCTTCTGAAGCTATATTCTTCTTGGAACTCTTAGAAGTCTCTTCCTTAGTCATATGGAGAGTACTTCTTGGATTTTAGAAACAATCCTTAGCAAGATGAGAAGTACTCCCACACATAACACACTCCATTTTCTTCTTCCTAAGAGCGTTATTTTGAGAACAAGGCTAAACTTGATCACTTTCCCTCTCTATCTTCATGTTTGCAGAAGCTGAGACAGTTCTTTTAAGGTGAGAACTGCACTTGAAGTTGGATGGTTCAGGCTGTGTAGTAGTGGTACACAACTGGTCAGACTTCTTCATGATGTTAGGATGATTTGAACAAGAACCATGATTCTTGGTACTAGAGTTCAAGTTCATGTCTTCAGTCTTAACCACGCCAATCCCTGCATAGATAAAAACTTGTTTTTGCTTAGAGTCAAAAGTGGCCTTGATCTCTTGAGCCTTCTTTGCTTTTTCTCATCAAGTTCTTTCTTATATACTTGGTCATCACAAGCTTCTTACTCTCCTCAGAAGGATAGTGACCCTTCTTAGAATCCTCTTCTTCACTCTTCTCAGAGGCATTCTTCACTATCACTTCTTCATCCTCTTCAGTTAAGGGGTCTATGAGTGGAAGTTCATCTTCACAAGTTCCACACCTAGGAGATCTTACAGACAAGATTGTATGTGGAAGAGCTATCTCACTAGATCCTAGTCCTTGCTTATTCTGATAACAAACTTTTTCACGTAAGGATGAGGATATAATGTTCTTGAAGATTTTTATTCAATAACACATTTTTCTACCCTGGCTTTGCTGATCACAAGCTCAGCCTGGCATTCAGTCAACTTGGTTATGAGATCTTTGATTTGAGTCCTATAATTGGTGTGCTCATTTTTAAGACATAAAATGGTTTTCTCTAAGTCCTCTATCTTTAATTTATAGTCATTTTCAGCCTTTTTGAAATCAGATTTTAAGATATTCAAGGACTCAAGATCAGATCTCATCTCTAAGTTGTAGGACCTGTATCTATTAACTTTAGCAGTACATTCAGGTGTAAAGAGATGTTCCAATACCTTTTATTGATCATGGTCAGCCATTAGTGTCTGGTTTGGAGATACATCTTCCACCTAAAAACTCCGGTCAAAGCATCCTTCTTTAACAACAACTACAACTTGTTGCTTGGGCTTCTCATTCTGGGTGACTTTCTTAGTGTAGTTTGGTCTGGTTTGTGCTTGGCCATCATTTGTCCTTGGTGCCTTGCACTCTTTAGCAAAGTGACCCATTAGGTTATAATTGTAACACTTGACTTTGCTTTTATCCAGCCTAAACTTTTCACTGCTTGTATTGCTAGGGATCTTCCTTCCTGTCCTCTTGTAGAACTTCTTGGCTCTGTGAGTGTGAAGAGCCATCTGCTGGACTATTTCCATGTACTCCAAATCATCTGGATAGATACAGTCTAGGTCTTCAAGGGTGAATAGAAAGTTGTCTGAGCTTTCATTAGAAGACACAAAGGCAAGTGAAGA
Source organism: Flaveria bidentis (assembly GCA_018326385.1). Classification (NCBI taxonomy): domain Eukaryota; kingdom Viridiplantae; phylum Streptophyta; class Magnoliopsida; order Asterales; family Asteraceae; genus Flaveria; species Flaveria bidentis. Next base: position 6,603 of record BJCM01162896.1, read on the forward strand.
ACTTGTCTCTAGGAATGGGCTTCCTTGAGTGTAGCTTTCTCTCGGTGTCTCCAGGAATGTTAGGGTAGCATATAAGATGTTGTTGAGGTTCTATGCTATCCCTTTCAGTCACATGCAAGGCTGAACTCATTTGATTGTTGGAGTTACCAGATGAACCTTGCATGTTCATCTCCATCTAATATCGACTGAGAATACCATACAACTTAGTCAAGGTTAGAGTCTAAAGGTTTGCAGTCCTCTTGATAACAACACAATAATGTGTCCATTGCCTAGGAAGTGAGGACGTGAACTTCCTTACAATGTCCCTATTTTCAAGAGTCACTCCAACATCCACTAGAGTGTCCATAATCTCAACATACCTGAAGTATTGTTGAGTCATGGTTTCACTTGTTTTAAAGGTGAAATTTTCAAACTGTTGCTTCAGGAGATCCTTCTTGTTCTCCTTGGGTTAAGTGGAACCCTGATACATTAGTTTCAATGCATCCCACAGCTACTTAGCTGCTTTGAATTTCTTGAAACCTTTGTATACGGTGTTTGGAAGAGTAGTCTGAAGGGCTGTCATGGCTTTTTGATCAATTTCTACTCTATTTCTATCTTCATCAGAGTAGCCAACCACAACCTTTGGAATCATACCACCTCTAGTAGCAGCTGAAGACGTGCTTGGTATGTAAGGTCCTAAGACAATAGATTCTCATATCCTGGAGTCTTGAGACTTGATGAAACCTTCCATTCTTTGGAACCAAGTGTCAAAATCTTCAAGAATGATCAGTGGGGACTTTGTCATGGTTCATGTTTCCATATCAGCTTTAGGGATAGCTGCCATTTGAGATGTTAAGTATTTTGTGTGTGTGAGGGATCTTTAGATGGTGACATCTTACTATCAAGAGCTTGTAATGCTCTGATACCCATTGATGGACCGTTTGAGGGGTTTGGTCACTTACAATACTACACACAATGAGGAGAGATTGATTTAGCACACTTAACAAATGAAATGGGGAACTAGAAAACCAGTTGCAATAAAACTAAGAAACATAAGTAATTAAGAGACAAAACAAGAACAAATAACACAAGTGTTTGATTTTCAAGAACATTGTATATTGCCCTCTAGTTCCTTACAAGTGTTTACAAAGCATAAGAAGAGATACAAGGGACCAGAGATACTTTATACTATATTCTATAGTCGGCCATACTTTGAAGAACAGCTGGATACATGATCTAGACAACAACAAAATCAATGTAGAGTCAAAAGAAAGATTGCATTTTGACTAGTGACTATGACATGCCATAGCTCACATCCTAATGTATTACAAAAAGGATAACAGTACATAAAGTAGAAAGTAATAGACTCATGACTTCAATGTATAGTTTACTGAAAGCATGGACCTTTTCACCAACTTGTGAAAGTTGGTGAGTCAAACAGAGTGGCAGTGGAAATGTAACACTCGGTTATTTTTTTTGAAGACTCAAACAAAAGAATAAAGTGAAGAAAAAGAAAGAGAAGATATATTTCCCAAATTAAGGGGTAAAAAGTGTCAAAAGGATAAAAAGGTTTAAAAGTTGGTGATAATGGTATGGATGCCCATATGTCACACATATCACATATCATTCGAATTTTAGAAAGAGAAAGATAAAAGGAGCAGAAAGCTTTCGGGATTTTGAAGACCAGGAAGAAAAAGATCGAATTCAAGGTAAGAATTCGTGTGTTATGGTGTTCTTAACCAATTTAGGCCTTGGGTATTTGCTTATACGTGTTATATGTTGTTTGGGTGTGCGTTTGGTGGGTTTTAGGTGTTTGAACTCAATTTGCAAACGGGTTTTAAGAAGTCTTACCGAAAGAGCTGCTAAGGTGAGTTCTAGAACCCCCTTTTTACATGTTTTTAACTATTTTGGAGCTGGAAATGCATGTATGAACTTTTTATAAAAGTTGGGTTTCATACCAATGTATGTATGTGTTTATGTTGCGGGTGGGGTTTGATTTTGGGCTATGTTCATGTTTGATGATGTTATGGTTGTGTTTCTATGGCTTAGAATGTAAGATTTAAGCTTAGAACATGATAGGTGATGTTTGGGTACTGAAATATGATGTTTAGCTGCGAATGAGGCTGCTCATGCGCCCAAATAGGGCTCATGCGCCTAAGTTTTAGAATTTGACTAAGTGTTCCCATACGCCCGAAACTTCATCCTCCCAAATAAGGCTCATGCACCTGAAATGTCCTCATGCGCCTGGACAACATGTTAATGCAGATGAACAACATGTTAATGTGGATGAACAACATGTTAATGCGGATGAATAACAAGTTAATGCGGATAAACAACATGTTAATATGGATGAACAACATGTTAATGTGGATGAACAACATGTTAATGCGGTTGAACAACAAGTTAATGCGGATGAACAACAAGTTAATTCAGATGAGCAACATGTTAATGCGGATGAACAACAAGTTAATGCGGATGAACAACATACTAATGCGGATGAAGATAGTTTATATTTTTCTGATTTCAGAGAAATGGGTAGATGTAGGTCTTGGCTTGGGAGGTTCCCGGGGGCTATGTAAGTTGACTTTTTGAGGTCATATATGATGTGATGGGCATGTATGATGATGTATGATTTATGTGTGATTGATGATGTATGACGGTTATGTATGATATGACTTTACATGGTGTGATATTGTTAATGAACGTAAAGTATTATCTTAACGAAGTAAAAGATTTAAGATCATGAAAGTGGAACATAATGAATGAACAAATGAAAAGCATTGCAAGCAACTGAAAGGAGGTTCACAACTCATTGAGAGTTGTTACCTTGTGTGTGTCTTCAGCGTGCAATTTTGGCTAACTCATAAGGGTTCATACACACACTAAGAGTTCAGTCGTGGTGACTGCTCCAATAACGTGCGATTTCCTATTTACTTTGTGTTATAAAACATGCGATCTTGAGGAACCCATAAGAGTTCACACACACAGGGGGAGTCTGTCCTAGTGAACACTCCATACGTGCGATATGTGCGATATGTGCGAAATGTGGTCCTTGTCGATTAACCCTAGATGAATTGCTTGATGCTTTAGAGGGGGGTTAAGTACATGACAGGACCTAGGTAGAAGTGAAAGATAATAAATGTACGAAAAGTGCGATAAGTATGAAATGTACGAAACGAACGATGATGAAGATAATAACTATTAACTTGATGTACGTATGATGTGTGACCACGTGCGATAGTAATGAAAATGCTTTAACGAATGAAAGGTAATATAATGTTTTTGTAAAACTAGAACTCACTGAGCAACGCTGTCTTTTATGTGTTTCTAGTTGGCAGGTAAGGTTGCTGAGGATGACACGGGGCAGCTACTTGGCTCTTTTTGGATGGCATCCATTTTTATAATGCTTTTGTGATGTAATACAACATGTATTTTGTAATTTGTCAACAATGTATTATTTGGCAAAAGCTTTTATAATGAAATGAAATGTCGTTTTAAATGTTTCCGCTGCAATGTTTATTTATGTTAAATGTAAATATATGTTTTATGTTAGATGATTAGCTAGCTGTAAGTGTCCCGGGAATGGGGCCTTACAGGAAAGGTGGTCCAGATTTATGGCAAAAGGTACATCGGATAAAGCATGTACTCAAAAAGTCTTCGGAATATATCTGTCTTCATAAACTGGCTTTGGAAGACTTTTTCTCTGAATCTTTGGAAGACTTCATATTTGGCTTCGGAAGATATTGGTCTTGGATTTGAAAATTTTCACACTTAGAATGTTTTCTAATGCAGAATGTGAAACTTCCAATGCGTTATACTTCAACACTTTGTGCATGCATGCAGGACAGACTGTTTAGATGTTTTAGGTTGCATTAGCCTTATATGAAACTTTACATATATGTTAATATGATTATCTTGATAAAACATAAGACTCATAATGTGGCATACATTAATTGCTTGTATGATAATCTTGGGTAATGAGTCACTACATGTAAGGTTTATTGAAAGGCTGATGCACCCAAAAACAGACCAAGTCTTTCCTACATGAATGCACTTAGTGCAAAGTAGAAGTTGCTTCAGAAGTTTTACACCCTCCATCAGAAATATTCTAAGTGTAAAATATTCCGAAGCCAAGACCAATATCTTCTGAAGCCAAATGTGAAGTCTTCTAAAGCTTCAAAGACAAAGTCTTCTGAAGCCTAAGAAGTGAAGATAGATTCCTTCCGAAGACTTTGAAAACATGCCTTTTCTGATGTATTTTTCATAAAGCTTACCAACATGCTGTTGCAACTCTAAAGACTCACCAACTTATACAAGTTGGTGAATGGTCCATGCTTTTTGTAACTGTCCATTGAGTTCTTGAGTATGTAACTTTTTACTTTATGTACTTTTATCCTTTTTGTAATATATTAGGATGTAAGCTATGGTATGTCATAGTCACTAGTAAAAAGGAAGATTTTCCTTTTGACTTAATATTGATGTTGTTGTCTAGATCAATGTTTTCAGCTAGACGGCCTTCTAAGTATGGCCGGCTATAGAATGCAGTATAAAGTATCTCAAGTCTTTGTATTTTTCTTTCATGATTTGTAGCACTTGTAATAGAACTTAATACAATTTTGAAAACAAATATCAAGTCATGCTTCCCTATTTGATTTGTTAAGTGTTCTAACACTCTTTTCATGGTGAGACTAAGTGTATTGATCATTCTAGGCTCTTGATTGTAAGATCTCACCATCTTAGATCCATCAGTCTGACAAGTACTTAACATCTCAATTGGTAGCTCTCACAAAAGTTGATATGGAAACGGAAACCATGAAAAAGTCCCCACTGATCACTCCTAAAGACTTTGATACTTGGTGTCAAAGAATGAAAGGCTTTAACAAGTCTCAAAACTCCAGGATGTGGGAATGTGTTGTCTCTGGACCTCACATACCAAGCACCTCTTGAGTTGTTGTTAGGGGCGGCATGATTCCAAAGGAGGCAGCTGACTATTCTGAAGAAGATAGAAAGAGAATAGATATAGATCAAAAAGAAATGACTACGCCCCAAACTTCTCTTCCAAACTCCATATACAAGGGCTTTAAGAAGTGCAAAAATGTTAACCAGCTATGGGATACACTGAAGCTCATGTATGAGGGGTCTATTGAAGCAAAAGAGAACAAAAAAGACCTCTTGAAGTAGCTGTTTGAAAACTTCACTTTCAAAAAAGGTGAAACCATGACTCAACAATACTTCAAGTATGTTAAGATTGTGGACACTCTAATAGATATTAGAGTAACTCTTGAAAATGGAGACATTGTAAGGAAGTTTATGTCCTCTCTTCCTAGACAATGGACACATTATTGTGTTGTTATCCAGAGAACTGAGAACCTTAAGACTCTACTCTTACATAGTTGTATGGTATTCTTAGTGGATACCATATGGAGATGAACATGCAAAATCCATCTGATAACTCCAGCAATCAACTGAGTTCAGCCCTTCATGTTGTTGAAAAGGATTGCAAAGAACCATAACATCATCTTATATGTTACCCTAACAACTCACAAAAGGGTCCTTTTATCACCTTTTTGGGGACACTAAGGGAGAGTTACACTCAAGGAGGTCCATTCCAAGAGACTAGCTCTTCATAAGCTTTTGTGTTTGCTGGTAGAAACTAGTTGGGAGACCTTTAAGGAGAGCTCATCCAGGAACACAAGAGCCTATGGATATGATAGACCTAACTCCTAGCTCACCTATGCAAGTGGGTGATGCTACCAAAAAGAGGGAGAAAGTGTTAGCAATCACAAAACTTAGGAGTTCTTCACACGGCATGGACATAGAGGATTCACTTCTCTCACTTGGAGTTGTCCATACTTAGTAACCTACTTAATTTTCTATTGATGTGGACTAACTCATTCAAAGTTTTTTGAGGAGGGAATTGCAAGGACAATGTCATCCCCACCCCAAGGAGCTTCAAATTACATACTGGAGTGGGGGTATGATGCAGAGAGGAGAGCCCTCATACTTCATAGACTTCAAAGGCAACAAAAGATCTTCAACTTTCAGACCTTGAATTACTAAGAAGCTCTTGTTCTTGTCAACAAGCCACTTGCCAATCCAACTCATCATAGGCAAGCTGAAAGAATGGCTGAAAGGATACAAGACAGGATTGGTGAAGTTTTCAAAGCAAGGAGACAAATTCGACCAGGCAATGCCATTGGTCAACTGGATGTTAAGGTGGACCCTAAGATTAGCTTCAAATGGGAAACCTTGAATGAAGGCCTAGTGATAGAACCTATGAGCACTATCACAAAATCAACAACTTCAACATCCTATTCCCTCAATCAAAAACCTGCTAGTGAAGATGTCTCACAGCCTCTCTCTGGCCAGAGTCTGACTACTACATCAGGAAATGAAGGCCAAAGCTCTCTCCACCCTAAGTCACGAAGGTCTGTAGGTGACAAAGAGAAAAAGATATTGACTCCTGAGGAGATTGAGGAGGAGGAGAGAGAGAGAGAGATAGGAAAAAGAAGCTAAGGGGAGAAAGTTCTGGTGGGTCCTCAGGATTTATGGAAACTGCTATCAGAGCTGCTCATAGACCAAACACTCAAAATGATGAGTTGAGAGCAGCCATGATACACTTTTTGGGGACTAGGAATTATGATTTAATGAGATCATCTCTCTCCCTTTATAGGAATTAAATAAACTGGTAGACAAAGAGTTGTCTAAAGAAAGGAAGGATACTGAGGATGCAGAGTTATTCCTCAAAATTAAAGAAGAGGGAATGCAAAAAAGGTTGTACAAGCATGCTTCTACCCTGTCCCCAGTTCAAGAAAGTCCTGCAAGAGAGGCTGTGGAAATTTAACAACCTCAAGTAGATAAAGAAGCTGACAGATAAAACAAGATCAATTACCTAAGTGCTACAAGTCTTTATGAGACAGTTGTACTTCTTCCCTTGTCATATGAGTATATTGAGTTTTAATTCCTCAAGAAAATTGAGCTACAAGTTCATAAAGAACAAGAAGTTGCTAAGAGGAAGACGAGGGAAGAAGCAGCAAAGTCAAGAGCCATCATCCAAAAGAGTCAAAAGAAGTCTGCTGATAGGCAGAGAATGATAAACTTCTTAAAGTTGTATGGATTCTCTGAAAGGAGGCTTGGTTAAATGTCTTTATCCACCATGGATGAGCACATTACGGTGATCAAGCAGAAGATAAAGAAGGGAAAGCTAGTTGACGTACATTCTCCACCAAGTTAAGCTCCTACGGAAGTGGAGGTTAAGGTTGAACACTTAGAGACAACACAACGTGGACCTCTTCTGAACCTCAACAAGCTTTATCTTCTGATCCACAGTAGGGTCCAACTCCATCTCCCTCTAAACCTGTGAAGGAAGAGGAGCCAACTAAGAAAGACAAAATAGAACAACATGGTGCTGAAGGACAATCTTCTCGATTAAAGTTTCCAAAGAGGAGGAAACGGATGGCTATTAGATCTACATCAAAGAAAAAGAAGAAATCAAAGGCATCCACCTCCAACCCTCATGATAAGTCAAACTATCCTAAGGAAGTGCATGAAGAGGCTGCTTAACCAACTCCAATAAAAGTAGAGCCTCTTGCATCAGGAAGACCCATCTTGTCTTGGACCTTTGCTGCTAATCCAGAAAGATGGTATGTCACTAGAGATAAAGGTGGTCAAGATGTCTACTTTTGCCAAAACATGCTTCACTTACCTCTGCATTATCTCTTTAACAAGAGAAGATACTTTGAAAGTCTGAATGATCCTAACCAATTAATGAAGAAGGGAATGGTCATGATCATGATGAGGACTTTCAATATACAAACACTTCTTTGTTTTGGTAGCATCAGCCTAGGGGGAGTTTTTAAGGCTTATTAAAAGGCTAATGCGCCCAAAAACAGACAATGTCTTTCTTGCATGCATGCACTTAGTGCAAAGTAGAAGTTGCTTCAAAAGTTTTACACCCTACATCGGAAATATTCTATGTGTAAAATATTCTAAAGCCAAGACCAATATCTTCCGAAGCCAAAAGTGAAGTCTTCCGAAGCTTCAAGGACAAAGTCATCCAAAGCTTCAAAGACAAAGTCTTTTGAAGCTTCAAAGACAAAGTCTTCCGAAGCCTAAGAAGTGAAGACAGATTTCTTTTGAAGACTTTGAAGACCATACCTATCTGATGTACTTTTCATAAAGTTAACCAACTTTCTGCTACAACTCTAAAGACTCACCAACTTATGCAAGTTGGTGAATGGTCCATGCTTTTTGTAACTATATATTGTAACTTTCTACTTTATTTACTTTTATCCTTTTTGTAATATATTAGGATGTGAGCTATGGCATGTTATAATCACTAGTCAAAAAGCAGATTTGTCTATTGACTCTACATTAATTTTGTTGTCTAGGTCAATGTTCCAGTTGGCCTTCTAAGTATGGTTAGTTGTCGGACGTAGTATAAATATCTCATGTCTTTGTATTTTTCTTTCATGCTTTGTATCACTTGTAATTGAACTTGAGATGTAATATACTACAATCTTGAAAACCAATATCTTTGTTGTTCTTAAGTTTCGGTCTCTTGTTTACTTGTGTACATAGTATCATAATCAAGTCACGGTCCCCTATTTGATATGTTGTGTGTTCTAACACTCTCCTCATTGTGAGACTAAATGTATTGACCATCCCTTAAATGATCTTGCATTATACTTGATCAAACAAGAGTTTAATTAACATATCACCAATGGGTCAAACGGGTCAACTTAGTCAAATGTGTCATTGTTTTCCAAAACCATTTTGTTTGAACACTTAGGGTTTGTTATGCTATTCTGGCTACATGTACTTAAGAACTCACGTGTTCTAGGTACCCTATGACGGGATGTCTTTAAACTTAGCTTTGCTTAGCTTATTCATTGCGTACTAGGTGAGTGCAATGCCCTATTTTTATACACAATCTTTTGGGGTAGATAGTATACTTTTTACAAATGCTTTAATATTGTAAGTTGTGTATATTATAACACAGTATAATATACCATGGAAAGACCTTACACTTTTAGATCGTTAATTAAGAAAACTAACAGGGTCTTGGGTACTACTACTTGGTCTAACAAGCCCTAACCGTACGACTGGAGGTTAAGCGGGTACAATATTGTCCTAAACAACTAACATTGTCATGACTTGGTAAGTCGTGGCTGAAGGCAAACAAGTGAACACAGTCAGCTTCGATCGTGAAATCACTATGGTTATTGCTTATGAAGTTAGATTAGCTATCTATTTCAATGCACTTACGTATATTTTACAACTATTATTATTTATGTTAAACTCAAACTCTTGAGCTCACTAACCATCATCTTCATCCTAGTACACAGTTAGTTAGTTACTCGTTTACTTATCCCCAAACTGTATACTTATTGGCATGCATATCACGTACACTATAGTATGGCATCATCATCGTCCTCATCGTAGTACGACACACGCCAGGAAAGGAACTCGAGGTTCCTACCATCCTTTCATCTTCTATGGGTTCTAGTTATTGACTCCCTGTATTTATGTGATATACCTATCAGCTGAGCGAGCCTATGATTGATCGTGACATGTCTGATACTGAGAATTGGGCATGTTATCGTACCACATTGAATAAGATGCTTGAAAAGAAGTGTGTTCCTTTATCGATCCCTGTCATTGGAATAGATTCCGTATTACTCCCTCTACCTTCTAACCCTCATAGGGCTATTTATATTATGGTGGCCTCTCATGATAGGACATCAAGTAGGAGTTTGATAGGTTGGATGATAGCCATGGGTACACGAGCAGGTTGTCCGAGGAGACGGAAGACTTGTGACATGATTTGCAAGGACATTAGGATGGGCAGACCAGGGAGATTCAGATCTTACGTGGACAAGTTGCTAAGCTGACGACTACCCTGAACGCGACATGATACCAGCTTCATGAGGCTATAGTACGTATACATGAGTTGGAAAACCAATTCTAGCCTCAGAAGGTACCAATGGAAGAACTGGAGGAAGTGCCGGAGGAGGAACGAGAGGAGGAACCGTAAGAAGAACCTAAGGAGGAACCAAAAGATGAACATAAGGAGGAATAAGAAGAGATTGAGGAGGATAGTGACAGATGCAAAGTTATAGACTGATTTCATTTATTCATCTAGCTTGGACTACATTTTTTTTCTTAACCTATGTGGGAAAGGTTGTTTCCCACCTAACTGAAAAACTTAAAATTTTGACACCGATTGGATATTTTGTGAGTTACTTACAATTTATTTATCATGGGTTATTATTTTGTTTACAAATATTGTGGTTGATGAAATTCATTATTTCTTTTTGTTTACTATACTTTAATGAGATCAATATGATGGATGTTATTGATTATCATATTCATGAATGTAAAGTAAAAAATGGACGAACATGCCAGAGGATGTTGAAAAGGTCGTAGACATGGTGTCAATGCTATGAATATGACCCTGGCCGAGTTAGCAGCTCTCATTAACGAGCACGTGCAAGCCATGGTATATGCTCAAGCTGATCAACTTGGAGGTAATGCTGACGTTGGTCATCAATTACGCAAATATTTTGTTAGTCGGTTTATCAATCCTTTTGACTAAAAATTATGAATTGTTGATTTAGGACCGCCAACACGTATAAAGCATTCATGTACTATAAGCCTCACACTTATTGTGGAGATAAAAAAGCAATGGGATTAGTGAGATGGCTTGAGAAGACCAAATTGGTCTTTGCAAAGTGCAATTATCTAGTGGTGGACGAAGTGAAGTATGTCACATGAACACTAGAGGGTGCATCACTCTCATGGTGGAATGCTCAAGTTCAAATGTTGGGTTAAGTGATGGCTAATGCTTTGCCATGGGAGGAGTTTAGAACTATGATGACGAAGGAGTATTGTCATTGTGACGAAGTACAGAAGCTAGAAGGCTCTAAAATCGAGGCCTACACTACTATGTCTCATGGAATGACAACTCACCATCCTAAAATGATAAATCTGCCAATCAAAAAGATCGAGCTCTATTTACGTGGAATAGTGCCTGTAATACAAAGTACGATGACTACTTCAATCCCCCCCCCCACTATCTAGTAGGCTATGTGATTAGCTTAGAAGCTGACGGATCAAGCCGTGGAGCAAGGGAAGTTACCCAAAAAGGGTGCGGCGGCAAGCATGCCCAACAACAAATGCAAGTAGGAAAGCTCTTGCAACATGGGCTCGTCGTTAAACAATCAGCCCCAGCAACAACAACAAAGGAAGTTAGACAACAACCAAAGCTTCAACCATGAGTCATTGTTCATATTTACGTCTATGGTCTCAACTGATTGTCATGAAACCTAACAATCATCTACCAGGACTCTAGTGGAGTCATTTGGGACCATGTGGTGTTGGTTTTTCATTTGGGTCAAACATTGACCAGGCTTGGAAAGTATTGTCGGCCGAAGTGTTGGAGCCATGCGCGGTTAATACTAGGGGACGTGGTCAAATCATATCGAGGTGTTGCTATGCTACTAGGCACCTGATCACAAACCATCATGGTCGCTTTACCAATGCAGGCGTTGACGAGGCAATATGCATAGACGTTGTCTAGGATTCGTATCGATAACCGAGTCATGACAATGCGTAACCTCTAATCGCACGGTGTCTCACCACCCTAGTTTAGACCCTGGGGTATGTTAGCCCCTATTCCCTTCTTATATATACATTCTGATGAGGATCCAAAGTGACTGGAACGGATACTAGATTTTCAAGCAATCATACTTTCAAATAACATCGCTCTATAACTTTGACAAGATGTGATTGGTATGCCACCAAACTTACATAAGCCCACCTAATAAGCGTCGTAACTCTAGGTCGTTATTCGACTCGTGTTCCCGACCAACGGTTATAGAAACATATTGGGCAAGAAAATTTCCAAACACTTGGACAAATTTTGGACGTCATACATCTCGTGTTCCCAACAAACAATTATGTAACATATTGGGTGAAATAATTTCCAGCACTTGGACAAATTTGGGGCATATACTACATCCTACAGCCAGTCATACTTTGAAGGACAGCTGGATACAATTGACTAGACACAAAACAAAATCAATTGTAGAGTCAAAAGGCAGATTGCCTTTTGACTAGTGACTATGACATGCCAGAGCTCATATCCTAATCTATTACAAAAAGTATAAAGTACATGAAGTAGAAAGTTTATAGACTCAAGACCTTAATGTATAGTTACTAAAAGTATGGACCTTTTCACCAACGTGTGAAAGTTGGTGACTTTAAAGAGTTGCAGCGGAAAGGTATCCAACTTTATGTAAAGTACATCAGATAAAGCATGTGTACTAAAAGTCTTCGAAAGAAATCTGTCTTCAAGTGTTGGCTTCAGAAGACTTTGTCTCTGAAGCTTCGGAAGACTTCACCTTTGGCTTCGGAATACTTCATCTTTGGCTTCAGAAGATATTGGTCTTGGCTTCAGAAGATTTCACCATTAGAATATTTCTATTGCTTGTGTGAAACTTCCAAAGCATTCTTCTTCAGTACCTATGTGCATGCATGCAAGAGAGATTTTGGGTGTTTGGGTTGCATCAGTCTTTTCATATAATCTGTACAAATTGCCCCTAGGCTGATGCTACCAAAACACTTGAAGACTTCAGATATTGAAAGTCCTCAATAAAATAATGACCTGTTGGGTTTGATGGACCATAATCAAAGTTGTTTAACCATTTAAACATGAAAACGCAGCGGATTAAAGCCTCAACATTATGATTCATAATCTGAAAATTAAGGTTCTTTACTTTGTTTTAACAAACCCAAGAACATAGGATCATTCATATGTGTTTGAACAAGCTATCATCAAGTAATAACAACCAAAAGAACAATGGAACTACCTTCCAAAAGCTG
>BJCM01162902.1:0-11183 GCA_018326385.1 Flaveria bidentis
TATATATATATATATATATATATATATATATATATATAAACATAAGGCTTTGATATGCTCTGAAAATAAAGAGAGAAGTTGGTGTCAAAAATGTTTTTACATTTTAGAAGTAGTTGGTTCTAGTTAGTAGCAATAGTCTACAGTTACGATCGGTAAGCAGCGAACTTCGGTCTTGTATAATATTATCATGGGTTTTAGGAGGTAAGTATACTGACTCGTAACTAAATTTTATTATACGTTTAATTATATGATATATGTGTTAATTATTATGAGTTTGTATGTATTATGTGAAGATGAAACATGTCTAAATACATATGATATATGTTTATTTATTATGATAAACATGATTACGGGAGAAATGTTTCATATGATTACGGGTCCAAGTATGTGTATTGATAGTTTAAATTGAGTAAAATATATGTAAGGATTTCGGGTGTCGAAATACCAAGGGGTTCGAGTGTTGAACTCCACATATATATAAAAAGGGGAGTTAAATATATGTAAGAATTTCGGGTTTTGAAATCTCAAGAAGTTCGGGTGTTGAACTCCACATATATAAAGAGATGAGTTAATAATCCTCAAGGGTTAAAAATAAACCCATAAAGAATTCAAGTGTTGGATTGCAAAGAAGTAAAAAGGATTAAATAAATAAAGATTTTGTATGTTAAATTTCAATGAATAAAAATATATCTTTGAAAATAAAGATGTGTACTTACTTTGCGAAAGTTAATAAAAAAATATTTTTAAATGTTTTCAGGAAAAACACCAATAAATGGTTAAAGCTTTACGGACGAGACTGGACTGACGAAGGAACCCTACTCTCGTTTAATATTTAATATAATAAATATTGTATTAAAAGTTTGTAAAACGTTTATGTTTCTTGTAATGTTTTTATATATATTATGAAATGATATGTCATTACGAGTGACAAATTTTTTTTGTGAACTGGGACCTAAACTCTGATATAATTGGTGAAAGTATTTTATAAAAAAAACTGGTGTGTTTCACCGACCCAAATAAACATAATCAAGACCCGAACACCCGTACCGTGGTAATAGATGACACGTGTCACACATCTAGGAGAGTATTTCAATCACATTGTCGACTGAACACATCCTCAAACGCATGAGGGGTGAGACCCAATGATGTAACAAACTTTTTTGGAACCACTCATATCATCCTGCATGACATAAAAACATACATCATAAATCACTATAAATACAGGTAAAGGGAAACGATCTTTCAATTAATAAATACACTCTAAACTCTCTTTGTTTTCTTCCAACCCCATAGTTAAATTTCTAGTTACCTAACTTGTGTTGTTTGATTGTGTGTGGGCTTAATTGACGGAGATCACCTGACGGATCGAAGTTCAATCAGAGCGGGTCTAGTTTGATTGAGGTTCGTATTTACAAACCACAACAAGTTGTAATAATAATAAATGCTAATACTAATTTCCTTGTCATTTAAGGGGCGCAAATATTTCATTTTGTATTATGTATCAATGGCCATTTGTCCATTATATTTTGTAAAAGTTCTGTATTTATGTGCATAAGTGAAGAAACTCGTGCTCCATATTTCTTGAATAAAATGTTTTTGTATGTTATGTCATGGTCTGGTTATTGATTGAGCATGATACATGACGAAAACTATCAAATGACTACATAATTCAAAGAATTTACAAAATTTTATAGAGAGAAAGTACACGGATGATCAAAGATGGAGAAGAGGGAGGTGCCCATTGTCATCGAAGGCGTATGTTGACCCTTCAAGTGTCGCATGTGATGTTGCCTCCTATTTGCTCTCTATTTTCCTCTTTGTATTTTGAGGGTTTTAATTGCCAACACTCAGTTATGGTCAGGGTTTTATGGGATACGTTCGTCGTCATTGCTAAAGCCTATTTGATGGGACCGATGGTAGTGCTTAACTTACATCTGATCCTTCTTACCTCTGCTTAACTTTCATTTAGTGGTTTAAGGCGATCGTTCGACGACGTTTATGATAGCGGCTGGCTTAAATCTGGTTTTATGACACTGAAGAGCTCAACCATGTTTTGAGTTATTCCTAAGTATTACACATGGCAAGATTGAATCATGATCATTTAAATCAAGTAATTACTAACTTTTTTAACATTCAGTTACATCTCATTTTAAACTCTTATTTCAACTTTGTTTTTTTTCTAGGTTACATATGTCACATCCCGACGGAAACGTGAAATGCTGTAGATGTGACTAATTTGTTCAGAACACATTGATTAAAAAATGCTATAAATAAACAACACTTAATAACATAAAACATTAGCATATATCATAATTAGTACCAGTTCGGGTTACATTAATATATGTACACAAAATTTAATATAACTTTATTACAAAACATGCTAATCTAACTGCTACATCTTCATATAGAAGTGATCATCTACCGCCAAGCTAAGATCGTACAAATTAACAATTAAATTCACACAAACTTTCCCCGTAACTTCACCCCAGTCATTGTATACATCAAATGATAACATTAAACTGTTAGACATGTTGAATACCTAAAAAAATATACTCAAAACAATCAACATAAAGTTGGTGAGATCATAGGTTTAATAAAATACATACACTGATGCAACATAAATAAAATTACAACCAAACCTACTTATATGTTGTTTATTTATAACTGTCACAATATAAATCACAAATAAGATAATATAATATCACAACACTCATCTTGTTGGTGCAGGAAAATAATTTCCTAAGTAGCGCTACCTATATTATCAAACAGTTTCACATCCGAATTAATGGTTGTATCATGATAGTAAAACACAAAAATTTTATACATATGCATCAATCTCAAACAGTATGTTTTTACCCCAAAAAAATTATAAATACAAAATGGGGCTATGAGTCTCACCTCTTATTCCAGCAGGTAACCTATAAAAATATTTATAGATTAGAGATAAATATCTTTTCTTTAAAAATTTTAGTGCCTCATATTACAAAAATCAAAACAGAAGTTATAGTTATCCATATGTCACGAAAATTTTACAACAAAAGCATACAAAAATCTATCTTAACATGTCAAAGTTTCATACATTAACTATTTACAGTTTATTTTCTGAAATTTTTACAATACTTGAATAAACTAGTAAAAATACCTAAGGGTTTTTAAAATGTACGAAAATTTATCAAAACCTATAATTTAAAATCGATATTATCTCATAAATTCCTAGGAAACTAATTTATAACAGAATCATTTTTATGATTTTAACCATTTTGACAATAATTAGTAAAAATAGCAAAACATCTCTAAAAATTCCCAACTCCCTTCAGACTATCCTAATCAAGATATAACATTATGTGTAAATTATTCATGATTTATTTTATAGTTTAATTGTTTTTCCTGATTTTTTAATTACAAATTTTTCTAAGATATGGAACTTGGGCATAATTATGAATTAAATTATGAAATTTATTCTACAAGTACTATAAAACATATGGATCATCATATAATTTTTCTAGCTCTTTACCAGTTTCGGCTTTTCCAGTCAATAATTTTCTTTTAATAACTTAAATAATTTGTATAAATTATTTTACTTATTATAATCACACCAAAATTTGCAAAATGTTACTTCTTAATATTTTTAACAAATTCACAATTTTTATTCCCACAATCACAGTCATTTAAGTAATAAATTAAATTTATCAAAAATACACATAGTTTCAACCCTTTATTTGTAATCTTTTTGTATAATTCCATAGTTTACAATATTTTTCAGATTTTCAAACCTTTCTTATTGATTTTTGGATAAAGATGAAGTGTTTTGTAAAGTTTTGTGAAAAACTTTCATGTTCTAATTAAAAGGGTTGGTTATATGTGTTGTTTAAACACATATAATCTTGTAAATTTAATTAGTTATGGATTAAAGGATAAAACCTTGATTTTGACAGAAGGAGAGAGTGAAAAAGGTTGAAGATGGCTTCTAAACTCCTTAGTGAACAGTTGAGATGGTTATTCTTGAGCTTTGTGTAGAATTGTATTCTACATATGAGATCATTTACACAAGTTCCTAATCAATCAATATAGTAAATTTGATAAAACTTACTTGAAGAAGAAGATTCCATCTTCTGATTATGGGATGATTATGAACTCATGATGATTAATCTGATTGGGAGTCTTGTTTGTCTTCAATTGATGGATTGAAATTGTTATATGGTGTTAGGGTTTTTTCTCATTCCCTGATGAATATACGTAAGGAGAGAAAAAATGAACTGATAATTTGACAAAGAGACTCCTAAATCTTTTAACCACCATTATTTACATAATAGCCCCTTAGAATATTAACTTCCATCAAATTATATACCCTAAGTATTAGGACTACACACATGACCCAAATAAATGGCAAATGGTCAAAAGGCCACATAATTATGTCTAACACTTTGAGGATTTGATTCCTTGTAGGTTGGTTTAGAAGATGATGATCATATGAAACTTTTGATGATGGTGTGTGGTTGATATGGAGGTCCAAAGGGAGTAGAGGGTGGCAGATGATGGTTGTGGTTTGAGATCCTAGAGGTGAAGCAAAGGAGTAGAGGTGGTGGTGTTTTGTTTTGAGAAGATGGTGGTTTGTGGTGGTTTACGGTGAGGGTACTTGAGGTATGTAGAACCGAAGGATGAGATTGAAGGTGTGGTGGTGTGTAGCTTGAGAAGGTGATGGTAGTGGAAGACCCATTCGGTCGAGCCTTCATGTAGTGGAGTTGCCATCATTAGGACTACTCCTTAGCTTGATGTGGTGGTGATTAATAGGGTTGCTTAGTTGGTTTTAAGAGAAGAGGTTGCAAGCATTAGAGAGAGCTTGGTGTAAGGATGGTGATAGGTGGCGATTTATAGGAAGAGTTAGTTTCTAGGTGGCGGTTTTGATGTTAATGACTCTCTTAGTCATTAAGCTTAGGATTAATCGAGTTTTAAATACTTAATCGAGTATATATGTATATATGTATATATGTATATATGTATATATGTATATATGTATATATGTATATATGTATATATGTATATATGTATATATGTATATATGTATATATATATATAATTAGAACACATAGAAACCATAAGGTGTTAACCAAATACAATGTAATATTTATGAAAATTTTCTTAAGACGTTGACTTTTCTAACCTTAGTTTTTAGGGTTGTCACAACATAGACCTCCGATCTTTCTCACCACCCAAGTTCTCTCCTCTACTAGATTTGCCGAACCATCCAAGTTTCATTTTGTCACATGGCACCACACAAATTACATTTCCTACCCTGTTGGTTCCTCGATACACATAGATCTCGACTTATTTATGTTGATCAACCCTTACTTCGTCCTATAACCTCATGGTATGGGCTTAGGGCTCTGATACAATCGTTGGTTCATATTTGTGTTTTGCAATTTTTATAGGTGGAGACATTTTAATTTACTACTTGAAATATCATGAACATTTATGCTCATGTAACCTTACATTAAAAAAGGAGACTCATGCAACTAGAACAAAAGAACACTACCAACTAAAACCCCTACCCTTGTACCTGACCCTGACTTAACAAAAAAAACCTTGCCTATGACTCATTAAAACCATAAAACCCGTGACTAAAATAAATTTCCTAATGACTCATCTAACCAAAACTTAGCATTAGCTCCATGACCCGTAACCAATGACTCAAATCTATAATCCGTCAGATTAACCCAACAAAGAGTAAATCGGTTAACAACTCACACACTCACCTGTTGTTACACCTAAACTACACCAAACTCCTAATTTACCTCCTGCCAAGATTTGAACATTGGTCTTCTCCAAAGAGTCTTTCGACTCTTAAAATTAAAAGAGTTTATCGCACCTTGAAGTCATAATAATCAGATAATTATTTCCAAAATGTAAATGCAAATGCCCCTGGTTTACTTTAGAAATAGAAGTGAGGTTTAAAGAAACATTAATCCACTAAGGAAAGGAATTTAGCCACAAGAAGTACAGTCTGTAGGTGCAATTTCGCAACCTTAAGAATCCGAATACAAAATTTAAAAGAAATCAAACAAAAGATAGTATATGTGTGGTTGAAACACCACAACTACAAGGCGTAAGGTGGTGGTGGTTTGTAGTTACTAGCTGACAAAATACAAAACAAACAAATCTGATGTATCGAGCATCATTACAAGGTGTTTTCTAATCATCTGCAGTGCTCATGAATCCACCTGCATATCCAGCACCATTGCAACCACCACAAAGAATCTCCTTTTTACCTCTGAATATCATGCAAACAACACTTGTTCAGAAAGAACTTGTCTACTCGTGTTCTCATACACGCGTATGAAACTTTAAAGATTAAATCTTTGAAATCTTGATTTCAAGTTTATCAAAGAAAATCCCAGTTTGGATTTGAAATAAATATGAGGTTCAATTACTAAAAATTAGAATAAGATTAATAAATATGAGGACAATAAACCTGCAGAGCCAGCACAATCCTCCGGCTTTGAACCGTCCGTTGAAGTGATCTTCTGTGTTCACCCCAGCTCCATGGCATTTTGTACACAGTATTTTACCTAATAAAGCACAAAAGATCAATCACACACACTTTTATAATGGACTTTTTAGAGTCAAACAAATTACTTTTATGGTCAAATTCGATGACAAGTTATAGTCGTAAAAAAGAAATTTGGCCTCAAGTCAAACCATAGAAAAAGTTTGAGCATTTAATGAAGTTCTAGAGCCATAAAACTATAACCTTATGTGAAAAATCAAAACGCAAAGTAAAATAGTTTGACTTGATAAAATCAAAGGAATACTTGATATGAGGTCAAACATCTACTTTGTATAATATAAATTGTCAATTTTTACAATCATATTGGAGGTCATTCACAAACTTGTTAGCTTACCGTTTCCCTCACAACTTTCACAAACTAAGCTTTTCGAAGTGGTGCTGGTTTTCGTACCATCGGCTGAAGCCTGATAAACAAAAGTCAAAGTCAAAAACCGATATACAAAACCAAGGTGCATTTTCTCATTTTTGTTTTAATTAACATGGTAGAAGTCTTATTAGATGAAAATTTTTGAAAACTCCTTTTGCTTGGAACTAAAAACTACAAGAAATCATCAACAAAACCATATAACTACAAAATAAGATCTTGAGGATAAGATCTTTAACGTTATTGTTGTATAATAAAAGAATTCCAAACAAAGAAAATAACATGAAGCTTTTACGTTAACACTTAACAGGTCATATTTCAATTTTTTAAGCTAAAAATCAACTCGTTTTACATTTTAAAAGTCAAACATTTAACTTTTGCAGCGTAGAGTTTCTTAAATGTGCAATGTTGACTTTTTAGGTCTTGAGTTTTGGCTTTTTAACACACATATCTTGAGCTCACTGGACACCAATTTACCGACTTTCCACGGAAAACAGCACAACAATAAAATTTAAACAAAATTTCGCAGGTGCTTGTTATGAATTTAACATAAGTATCACTAAATATTGATCGAAATAAGTCATACCTTGACTTCCAAAGCTTGAAATCTTTCACATTTTGACTTAGGATTAGTCGAAACGTTGACGAAAATCACTTTTGGAGCATTTCCACCAATAAGCCCTGCAGCATTATAATTAATCAAATGCTACATCCTTGTATCCCGCTAAAGAATTTCCCAAAGAATTTTTTTCATACATATACACAAAGTTATACTTTACTCACGTATACACCAAGGGTTGTTCGGTATAGAACCAATTTTAGTCAGAGAACTACGATAATTACATGAACATGTGTAACTATTGTTTTAACCGTAATTAATAAAGCGGTTATCTAACTCTTTTTTGTACACATGCTTATACGATTCTCATGGCTCCTACTAAATATTAGAACCAGACTACCAGATTGAATGTACCCATATGCATATCTTGCTCTTTTACAAAGTACTCAATAATAGGCTATGGGTGCACATACCAACCAAAACACACTCAAAAAACACACATTTACACACATAGAGAGTGTTTAAATATGCATTCTCTATTGTCAATTCCAAAATCAAACAAACACCAAGCTGATTCCAATTACCAAATTTACATTAATTCTTGAAAATGTAAGTTATCAAAGGAGTACAACCATAGTTGTCAAAACACTAATTACAACCAGAATTCAAATGGAGAAAATACCCAAATTATAAATTCTAACCCATTCAAAACAATTAGTTTTACAGGGTGTCTGGATATCTAATTACAACTGTTTATGTAGTCAAAATAGGAAATTTTAACCTCAGTTATAAATAATCACTAACAAGTATGAATTAACAATCTTGAACACCCCTAATCCACATTCAAACACCACACACATATACATACACATACACAACATATGCATATAGAGAGAAAGAGTAGAGAGAGAGTACTACCTTGTTTGCTTGGGGTATTGGAGGAAGTAAGAGGGGTGCAATTCAATACAGTGGACATTTTGCAGGGTAAAAATATTTGATTGATGATTTCAAGATTTTGATGGGTGTGTGTAAAGATGGAAGCTTTGGCCTGCTGATGGGGTTTTAAAAGATTTTGAGGTTCCCATTCACCTCTTGTAAGAGATAAGAAGGCCCCGTTGTAGAGATCTTTTTAGTTGTTTACCGGATTTGCCCCTGGATATTTTACAAATTGTTGTTATGTGGAAGCACAAACAATGGAGGGTATGTTTGTCATTTCAGGGTCATGATAGTGGTTAATATTATGACCTTGAAATCTCTTTAACATTGGAATTTTCAATGTCACAACCCATCATCCATTCGTCTCCGTTTATGTTTTTTTAAGACTGGTTAATAGTTTGTAATACTAAGTTAGTAATAAAATATTAATGTTAGAATTTGAATCTTAAATTTTTAAAAAATATAAATCCTTTAACCTCTCTCTTGAATCAATAGATCAAAGAATCAAATGGCTCATCTATGTTTATGTACTTGGTTATATTCAATGTAAACAACTAGGTTTGCTAGTTAGCTACTTGGAATAGGTTGCAAAACTCAAAATAAGACGAGTTTGAAAAGCTTGAACTCGAGTTTAAGCATCGCATAAAGCCTAGTATATTTCACGAGCTTGAGATTTGTGTTATAAGAATCATCACATGTTTGTCGGTACAAAATTATTAGCCCTAAATTCCTTAATGTTGTTATCCAGCAATTTAGTTCTCTATCTTTAATCTTAGGGGTGTACATCAACAACACTCTATCATTATCTCCGAATGACAAGTCAATCACGCCTGACAAACAATAGTTAAATATTACGAGTTTATACATAAGACTATAATATATATGTTTTAAAAGTCAGAAGTGACGTTAGCTTTTTAGCTTGAGTGCTTTCATTTGTGTTGGTATAGTTCTATTGTTAGGATCGAAATACCAGCTCATACAGATTAAGTTGATGTAAACAAAGCATACATGTAGTGGGATTGAAATCTAATTGAAAAGTACTTAAACAACCAGATTAACTCATGAAAAACCTCATATGTGATTTTATTAATCATCCATGATTAATTACAAATGCAAGCTTTCATTCGACAAATCTCTCAATCCTTTTGCAATTACACACTAGATATCTCATAATTTATTCACAAACTATAAGGAAATAAATGAGGCAATTTCGTATATTTTTGTATACTTTCTTTTAAACTTGAAAAGTTACTGATTTTCTCAAATATACTAGTTTTAAGAATATTGTATCTTATGCTTTGAAAACTTGTGTTTTTAAAGAAATATGTAATTTTGTAAGTTTACAAGGGACAAATCTCTCAATCCTTTTACAATTACAAGGGTTTTCTCAGCAATGAGTTTTCTCCTGAGAGGGTTGGGGGTTCGGTCCCGACTGGAAAACGAATATGTGGATCTGATTAAGACAACACGTACTCTCCGAAGCAGGGTCATACATTTACCATTAAAAGAAAAGATAAATTCCAACCAATATTATCATCTAATGAGGTAGTATAATATGTTGTGCGTCAAATATTTTCTGTTTATTGAGACCATATGGCACTTTTAAAAATACAATAACATTTTAATCTTCTTAGATCACAACTAGAAGTGTAGAACGCACGATACAACGCGTTTGTGAACTTCAATATACGCATTGTGTATTGTGACGATGACATTAATATAATAAAGTGTGACAAGATATTTTTATCTCTCGGTTAGAAAATAATTATGTTTTACCTACATACTGTAGATAAAAAAAAAAGAACATCGTAACAATATAATCAGATTGTAATTAAATAAGATGTATAATTAGTTTAAAACATAACACTTTATGTAAAAAAAATAATATAGGTCACATATGATTAGAGTAATCCAAAGAGTAAAATTTAACACGCCCTCTACCACAATGAAAACGTATAATACAAAAAGCCCTATTATTTGCGAGTCAGTTTTGCGTAATCTATAATAAAGCGTAAATAATAGAATGCCAATGTGTAATGGTACATTTAGAATCAAAGTAATATAAAAGCCATTTATAAAAACAGGAATGTTTCAAATTTTCATACTATCAAAGAACTTGAGAAAATATTTAGTGAATTAGTTAGAACTTTTAGTTAAAGAAAAAGAAAAGGTGGAAATTTAAAAGAAATGGAAATTTGAGAGGTGGTGGCGGTTGCTGATTTATATATTTTAAAGTATGTGTTGAAAATTGATACTATATTCTTTAAATATTTCGAAGTTTGAAGCTTGCTCTAACTCGTTTGAAAAAACATCGGATATTTGCTTGTTTCAATTTTGGCTCGGTTGTAAACAAACCGAGCGGCTCGGTTAGGCTTGAAAACGAACAGAGCACGAGCAAAAGTACGCTCACGCGTCGCTTGCTCGATTTTGCTTGAATTATTTTTTTAATTTAGTTTTATATTATATTATATATATATATTGTTAATTTATTTAATTGTTTATCATTTACCATTATTTTAATGATTTAGTCAATAAATCAACAACCTTAAATGTAAAAGCTCTTAGGTAACGTTTGATATACAGGAATAAGGGGCGGAATGAAATGAACCATTAAGGTTGAATGAATAAAGACATATTTGATTGGTGGAGGTAATGGAATGAACTATTACGTAGTTGATTCTATTTTCTCAAATTTATTCCATTCACTCCCCCTTCTTTTTTTTCATTCCATACTTTCTTTTATCATTAGTCACCAACAC
>BJCM01162907.1:0-14625 GCA_018326385.1 Flaveria bidentis
ACGCATGTGAACTTCTCTTAACCAAGTTTGAATGCATTCATTATTATAACATTATGTGTATCAATTCAAACAATCACAAACCTATATAATCAAGTCAATATACACAACTCATTAATGAAATATTAAACATTATAAATCACAATCAAATATCAGTATTTCATTAAGTACCCAATAAGACATTCAAGACATATTACATTGAGATCAGGATCTAGGTACATATATGTATCAACACTTTACGAGTAAGATACCTTCAAGAACGTAAAAAGCTCCTTATGAACGAGGTATTAGCAGCAAGATTCTATTAGATATGAAAATGGTAAGCTTTTGAATGGAAATTGAAGACAGACGCATGAAATGACAAAAACCTGGTGACATGAAGCTTACACTTGGTTTAGTTAATGGTTTGGAGAGTGTAGATGGACAAGAATAGTCTGATAATCCTTGGACAAAGCTGGAGAATCTCGAACAAGTGCTAGAATACAATGGTCTTGCAAGATCCGAGCACCACAAGCTCACAACCCTTCCCTTTCTTACGGTTAAAGCTTGGTCGATGAAGCTGTTGTGTACTTCGAAAACAAGCTAGAATAGAGAGAGATTTCGGGAGAGAGTGTGTGTTTCAGCTGGAGAGAACCGAGAATGAGAGGGAGGGAAAAGAGGGGAGTGTTCATGTGTTGCATGAAAAGAGATTGGAGGAGAGGGTGGTGGTGTTTAGTGGAGGAAATGGGAGAGGATTGGTGGTCAAAGGGGTGGCCGAATTTGGCCCCTTGTGGAGGGTTTTTAAATTTTATTTAAAATTTAAACAATATTATGTAGTATTAGGTAGTATCTTAGGTGGTATAATTTAGTTTGTTGATCATTATTATGTATTAACCAAACATTAAGTGTGTACGCACACACTTTAATTGTTTCAATCATGATTAAATTTTTCAAGGGTGACTAATAATTTTCCCGAGACACTAAGATTTCCCTAACAAGTGTTTGATCTAGCTAAATGATCACAAAAACACAAGTCAAAAAGGGTCATAACAAGGTGAAATACGGCTGAAGATGTTCATCCGCATTAATCAAATGCGACTGAACATCCGCATTAACCAATGCGGCTGAAGAGGTTCATTCGCTTTAACCAAATGCGGCTGAAGAGGTTCATCCGCATTAACCAAATTCGACTGAAGAGGTTCATCCATATTAACCAATGCGACTGAGCCAGGAGGAAATGTGGTCAAATAAGACAAGAGTACCGAAACACATAGCATGTGGGAGAGAATAGCATCAATGATAGTAGCAATAATATTAGTAGAATCGGAAAAGATGTAGGTCGTTAAGGTTAGAGCTTTGACCTGGAGGTCGGTTGTTACATTCTCCCATTGTTTAGGAAATTTCTTCTCGAAATTTTAGTTTCGCTTAGATTCGGTACGGGTGGGTTTTAAGAGATGCGGGTAACTCTTCCGCATTTCATCTTCCAGCTCCAAAGTGAATTCAGGTCCTCGCCTAGAATTCCATCTTAATTTGACCTTGGGTATGCAACTTCGTCTCAGTTTCATGACCAGCCGGTCAATGATCTCTATGGGTTCTTCCATGAAAGTTAAACTTATTGTTTATCCTAACTTCCCTCAATGGTATCTCCAACGTCTTGTCCACCAAGCACTTTTTAAGGTTTGACACATGAAAGGTTTCATGTATGTAACTCAACTCCTGTGGCAACTTTAATTTATATGCCACGAGTCCAACTCTTGCTAGTATCTTGAATGGTCCAATGTATCTTAGGCATAGTTTTCCTCTCTTTTCAAACCTCATAATACCTTTCCATGGTGGCACTTTCAACATTACCTTATCACCCTCTTGAAACTCTAAAGGTTTTCGTCTCCTGTCAGTGTATTTCTTTTGACGATCCCTGGCTGCTCTCAGACGCTCCTTAATTTTGAATATCTTTTCGGTGGTTTCCAACACAATGTTGGGACCCATTACTTGACTATCACCAATCTCATTCCAATTCAATGGTGATCAGCATTTCCTACCACATAGGTCCTCATACGGAGCTGCCTTTATACTTGTGTGGTAACTATTATTATAGGAGAACTCTACCAAAGGAAGATGGTTGTCCCAGTTCCCGCCAAAGTCAATCATTCAAGCCCTTAGCATATCTTCCAGGGTCTGAATAGTTCTTTCGCTCTGGCCATCAGTTTGTGGGTGATATGCAGTGCTTAAATCTAAACGAGTTCCTAATGCTTGCTGGAGTGTTCTCCAAAAACGTGAAGTGAAACGGCTATCACGGTCGGAGATGATTGACAAAGGCACACCATGCCTGGTCACTATTTCATCAATATTCAACTGAGCCAGTTTCGTTAGGTCATAGTCTTCCCTAATCAGCAAGAAGTGAGTTGATTTGGTTAACCAATCCACTATTACCCAAATGGTGTCATGAACTCTAAAAGTTCTGGGTAGCTTTGTGACGAAATCCATTGGGATGTTATCCCACTTCCACTCTGGATTCTCAGGTTGTTGCAACGTCCCTGACGGTTTCTGGTTTTTAGCCTTCACCATGGCACACGTCAAACACTTGCTCACATATATGGCGATGGATTTCTTGATCCCAGACCACCAAAAAAGGGCCTTCAGATCATGGTACATCTTGTCACTTCCGGGGTGAACTAAGTACCTAGAGTTGTGGGCTTCGTTAAGGATCACTTCTCTAATTCCCCCGTGCTTTGGTACCCACGTTCTCCCTTCACATTTATATATACCATCGCTATTCAGCTCCAATCGCTTCTCCATTCTTGTCAACATTTCCCCTGCTAACTTGTCTTCCTTTAGCGCCTCGCCTTGTGCTTCCTTTAGTCTTGCGGTAAGGTCAGTGTACACACTCATTCTTAAGGCACGTACGCGTAAAGGTTTCTCTCTTTATTTCCGGCTCAAGGCATCGGCCACTACATTGGCCTTACTGGATGGTAGCGTATCTCACACTCGTAGTCACTTAGTAACTCGACCCATCTTCCTTGGTGCATGTTCAACATCTTTTGATCCAAAATGTGCTGCAAACTCCTATGGTCAGTGTAAATAATGCACTTCGTGCCATAGAGATAATGCCTCCACATCTTGAGAGCAAACACCATGGCACCTAATTCTAAATCATGCGTTGTATAGTTCTTCTCATGATTGTTTAGTAGTCTCGATGCATAAGCGATTACTTTGTTGTGTTTCATTAGTACACATCCTAGTCCACGGCGTGAAGCGTCGCAATAGACCACGAAATCCTTAATTCCTTCAGGTAGAGCAAGGATAGGTGCACTGCACAACTTCTCCTTGAGTGTTTCGAACGCATTATTTTGCTCTCATTCCCACACAAAGGTTGTGTTCTTCTTTGTCAGCGCAGTCAATGGTTGCACAATGCACGAGAAGTCTTCAATAAACCTTTGGTAGTATCCGGCCAATCCAAGGAATTGCCTTATCTAAATAGGAGTTTCAAGAATTTTTCAGTCATTAACCGCCTCAATCTTAGAAGGGTCAACTTGAATACCATTCTCATTTACTACATGCCCTGAAAATTGGATCTCCGGCCTCCAAAATTCACATTTGGAGAATTTGGCATATAATTGTTCATTCTTGAGCAACTCAAGAATTAGCCTGAGGTGTCTCTCATGCTCTTCTTTACTACGGGAGTAGATCAAGATGTCATCAATAAACACGATCACGAACTTGTCAAGATACGGACGACATACACGGTTCATTAGGTCCATAAACGCTGTTGGTGCATTAGTCAGTCCAAAGGGCATGACTAGATATTCATAATGTCTGTATCTTGTCTTGAAAGTCGTTTTGGGTATGTCTTCTTCCTTTATCTTCAACTGATGGTATCCCGATCTTAGATCTATTTTAGAAAAGTAGCTAGCTCCCTGCAATTGTTCGAATAGGTCATCAATCCTTGGGAGAGGATAACGATTCTATATTATCAGCTTGTTTAGCTCCCGGTAATCAATGCACATCCGTAGGGTTCCATCCTTATTCTTCACAAATAAGATCGGCGCACCCCATGGAGAAACACTCGGTTGAATAAATCCCCTGTCGAGTAGCTCTTGGATCTGCAACATTAGTTCCTTTATCTCAGGAGGGCTGAGTCGATATAGTGCCTTCGCTACTGGCGCAGCACCAGGCAATAGATCTATCTGGAATTCGACTTGTTGGTTTGGAGGGAGTCCCAGTAGATCTTCGGGAAACACTTCTGGATATTCAGAAACTACAGGAATATCCTCAATCTTTTCTCCTCTTTGGCTTTCATTACGTAGACCATGAAAGTTGGACGTCCCTTCTCAAGGCTCTTGGTCGCTTTCAGATGGGATATCATAGGGCATAATGTGTCACTTCCCTCTCCACAAATCACTATTACTTTCCCGTCACTCAATAGTATTCTAAGCAAGCGTTCCTCACAGACAATTTCGACTCTATGCTTAGCCAACCAATCCATACCAACAACCACATCAAATCCTCCTAGCTTAATTGGCATCAGGTTTATCTTAAATGTGCTACCTTTTAGATTCATTGAACAGTCCTTGATGACTTCATTAGTTTCTATAATGTTACCGTCGGCTAATTCTACGGTGAACAGATCAGTCAGGATATAAGGACTCAAGTCAATCAAAGGCCTAAAAGCACTAGAGACAAAACTAACAGTTGCTCCAGTATCGAAGAGTATGGTAGAAGGATGATTATTTATAAGGAACGTACCATTGACCACATCGGGTTCCTTGTGAGCATCAGCCGGTCCCATCATAAATGCCCATCCCTTAGGCTTGTTAGGTCTCGCATCCTTGTCTCTTTCCAGCTTTGGGCCCTTGTTCCTCATATGCCCTAGGTCTCCACACTCATAACACTGCTTACCCAGCGTGAATGTGCAATCCTTGATCAAGTGGTCGGTTCGTTTGCACTTAAAACAAAGCATTGGGTTGTACTCTCCTTGATGGTGCAATTTGCACTTGTTGCGGTAAGGGTTTGTGCCTACATATAGCCTCTATGCCCTTTCACCTTGATCATCACGCCTCATACCTTCACCTACTTTCCTGCTCGACCCACTGCTGCTACCCATCACCTTCTTGGCATCAACCCATTTTCTCTTTCTTCCTTCAGTTCATCCTGCTCTATCCATCCATCCTTAATCAAGACATCAGTCAGGCTGCTAATGAGATCCACCGCGTATTGTAAGGTCGTAGGCCTGGAAGATCGGACCATCCCTCGAACCTTAGGATGTAATCCCCAGATAAATTAGGCTACACCTTTAGCTTCTAGTGTCATCAGGTGGGGCACCAGTCTGGACAGGGCTAGGAAACGGTTAATGTACTCGGTATAGTTTGGCCCTTTCATCTCTAGGCCTAAGAACTCAGACTCCAGTTTCTCCAGCTGGTTGATCGGACAGTACTTGTTGATCATCAGTTCTTTGAACTTGGCCCAACTCATACGGCTTGCAGCATTTCTTCCTCGGGGCTGAATGATAGTTTTCCACCATTCAAGCGTTGATCCTTTAAGAGATTGGGAGGCGAATCATACCATGTTCTCCATTTTGCACTCGCTTATGTCCAGTGTCACCTTAATCTCGTCAATCCAGCAGTAAGTCTTGATAGCCCCCTCGATGCCATAGAAATCTTTGGGTTTACAAGCCATAAACATCTTGTATGAGCACCCGGTCCGGATTCATGATTAGAGATCTTTGGGTTTACAAGCCATAAACGTCTTGTAACAAGCCATAGTAAGTTTTTAGAAATCATAAATTTTAAACAGATAAGGGTCCAAACACGACCTAAGGTCCATGCTGGAATTTACGCTTCTGGTAAATTCATGATTACGTTAATCAAGTGTAATCATCAATTTACCCAACCCGATCATCCCATCACTTTCCATAAGGGTGGTCCTAAGGTATCAGGGTTGTAATCTAGGGTCTACTATGGTATTCCCGACTTATCTACAACCTTTGGCTCTGATACCAATCTGTCACACCCTGGTCCCAGGTAGGGTGGGACGTCACAAACTAGCAATACATATGACAGTGGAAATAAACCATCATAAGAGCACAAAATGAGAGAATATCACATGGCATTAAAAGTTTAAAGTGAACCCGGGCTAGAAAGAGATTTAGCCCTCCAATTTAAATTGTATAACCAACATAAGGACAAAATGTATAGATTAACAATAATTAAAAATTGTTCAGAGTGTTTTATAAATCAGACAAGCCAATGCCATGGTAACGATTCTAGGTCAAGGTATTCAACAATAGCTAGAGTCCCTTCATGGATTACCTCAAAAAAAGAATTTGTGTCAACTAAAAAGTTGGTGAATTAAAGTGCTTAATGTTTAAAAACAAGGATTCATCAGAATCCACACTTTATTAAACAGTCATAGTATCATTGTTGTGGGGATCACAATCAACCCTGCACTTAACCCCGGCTAGCCTCTTAAAAAATTAAGTTACCGGTTAAATCCCCGTGGGGAGAACTGAGCCTCAAACTAGTGGACCATACCTGCCGGATGGTCCACCATAGTATCTAATAAAACCTGTTACATGCCACAAACAACCCTGCAGGATCTCAGTGTGGTACCCTTCCCGTTCATCATGGAAGGCACTGTGTGTGGGGGATTCCCTAAGTAGATCTACCCATATAAACTAGCGGTTTACCGAAGGAATTAATGACTTTGATACAAGTATCAGCAGGTCTCAACATAACCATAACATATAGCATCATAATATAGCACAAAAATAGTTCACTTTAAACAGATCATGCTTCATCCCAAAACAATTGTAAAAAAGGAAACACTTAAACTCACCTTAAAATTCAAGCAAAAGGGTCTCTTCGTGTGCCGGGAAAAGTCTCAAGGCTAGCACCCTACCATTAATATTTAAGTACTAAACCACTAATTCTAGGGTCATAGAGATGCATTAGGGGTGTCAAGAGGTTAATGTCTTAGTAGCCTTTGAATTGCTAAGTTTTTATATAAAAAGTTTCCTTTTATAGAAAGTTAGGGTTTCTTAGGGGAGGAATACATAATTTACCATATTGAATAACCTATATAATTTATTTTGGGTCATTTAAATGATTCATAGTTCAAAAGGTCGGTTTATTGTAGTTTAGCAAAATTTACAGTTTAGTCCTTTAAGTTTCCAAAATTTACAGTTTCTACCCCCAAGTTTGTTTATCATAAAATTGGTCTTGGATTCATTAAATATCATCTTAAATAACTTTTTTAAGTTTTTAATCTGCTAAAAATGTTTTACAAGTTCTTTTTAGGTGAAAGTCCATATTTTAGGTTTAACACGTTAAAACGCGTTTTTAACTAAAAATTCCATTAATCCTTTCTTTCCCACTTATTCAACAAAACTGAACCAAGAAATTCGTTAACCCTTTTAGAGCCTAGAATACTATTTAAGATGTTTAATATTCATGCTTTCTTGTTTTTAAGTTGTTTTACCACTTTTCGGGTCCCCGAATATGCCCAAGTTGCCTATAAGTCTATGACATTTATATTTTCAGCCTTTAACATCTCATCACATACCCAAAATCATCCAAAACCTAGTGGAATATCATATCTAACTCACGGGTTCAACATGCAAACTATGAACAAGATGGAAACTTTAAGATTACACCATTTTCATTTGTTACACATGTGTTAAACATTATAACTTGTGATTAAACATTAACCAAACCTTTTGTAACTTTGAAAGCTGGTTATAAGGAGGTTAGAAAACCTATTTTGAGCAGGTTACAAGATTAGTTTCAAAAGGTTACAAGTTGAGCATGCTGGATGGTGTAAATACACCTAAAAAGAGGGTTTTCTAGGTGTAAACTGTGTTACACCTATAGATCTGGTGGATCTCGAAGAAATCATCATGGACCTTGATATGTGGCACAACATGAAGAAGTCGGGGCTTCCCGTTCACACGCTGGTGAAATCCCGAGTATGTTAGACCTTTATGAAGTAATCCAAACCACTAGGAACCATGCAAGGCGATCATTTGAATAGGCACAACAAGCATTCAACCGAGTCAAAAATTTGCATTCCTGAGTGGATGACCTGAGCAACGATGTCACATAAATTAGGAACTGGATGTATCATGAGTGGCGGGATATCCCACCACAAGCCCTTGAAAACCTTATCATTTTCGGGGCCATGGGCACACCTGTTTCGTGCCAATCTATCATTTATATTAGGTTATTTCATTTTGTGTGTTTAGGATTTTAATGTTTTTAATAAATTAATGATATTTCAAGTGATCCTAAAAATTCTCAAAATTTAAGGCGACTAAGGGTTCCAAGCACAATTATCAAATTTATCATTGTTAGGAGAGTTATTTCATCACGTTTCCATGTTTTAATTTATTAATTACATTAGGCAATGTGAATTTGAAGTGCGGGGATGGTAATTTACACATTTCACCCTTTGCTAAAAAGGTTCAAATTGAAAAATATTAGAAAAATCACTTGACCATCAATTTTTGTGACAAGAAACCAAAAGGTTTAAACAATTTGAGATAAAGTGAGGATTTGATAAATAGTGCTTTCTTGCATGGCCGAGCAGAACCCCTTCCATATGAGTAGGTGGAGACCTACTTACGAGTCATCATGGATTGTTCTTCAAGCATGGATTGTTGAAGGTGAGCAAAACCTCTTTCTTATAAGTAGGTGGAGACCTCCACAACAATTGATTCCAACTAGCATAATGGAAACCACCAGCTCCTATGCTATTTCCAATTGCCCTAATCCAACTTTTGTAGTTTTCTCCTATTGCTTTATATTGTTTACCAGACATGTCAAATCTAATAGGAAGTTAGCATTTTGCGCTTCTTTCATCTTGAATAATTTTAGGTTTCCATTACTTCCATGAGTCCTTTTAGGTTTGGCTTTATTGATACATGTAATTAACGTACATGATTGGCATCCAAACGATAGCCTATACTAGCCGCCAGGACTTTCATCACCTGCACCATCCCCACCATGAGGGCTTCCCGCATCCATTATTTATGGTTCAAGAAACCCATATATTAAACATACATAATCATATAAAAATTTTAAATAAGCAATAAAATAGAATGTTTAAAATACACACAATTAATTAGATCCATCACTAGAATAGCAACCGGTTTCTACAACATCATTATCAGTGTTGATGTCGTCCCTATCATCGTTTAATTCTTCTCTCTCGTCTAAACGGTACATATCTTCATCTTCTTTATCGTCATTAATGAAACCTTCATCTAAAGTCTTCGCCATAGGCAAGTAGCCTAAGTCGAAAACTAAGTCATATGATGGGGCGTATTGTAAGAAATCCATTTCATCAATTTGATTGGCGAGAGCACTTGGTTCACCAGCTTCAAAGCCATCATCAACAACCAAGTTATAATTAGATTATTTATTATCATGAAATACATCTATGTCATTGGCAACAATGATACTTGAATGATCCTAAAGTCTACGATGGTGAACATCCTCTAGAACTTCCTAATTGCCATCTATTTTTAAGGATCTTCTAGATAGAACATTTGTGGAGCTTGTGTGGCAAAAATGTATGGTTGGTCATTCCAAGACGTACGGGTGACGTCAATAGTGACAGTGTTGTTATTTTTAGTTATGGCGCCCTTACGCGAAGTGTCAAACCATTTACAGCGAAATAGTACCACCATATAATCCCCTATGAAATTTAACTCTATGATGTCCTAAAGTCTACGTTAGTGAACATCCTCCACAACTCTCCAACTGTCGGCTATTTTCGAAGGATCTTCTAGATAGAAAACTTGTTGAGCTTTTGTGGCAAAAATGTACGGTTGTACATTTCAAGATGTATAGGTGATGTCAATAGCAACAATATTGTTCTTTTATTTATAGTGCCCTTATGCGAAGTGTCAAACCATTTACTGTGAAATAGTACCACCATGTAATCCCTTATGAATGTTAACTCTATGATGTCATGTAGTTGACCATAAAAGCATGTACCATCTTCTCCTACCGTAACATCACTGCTATTTTGAGTTGTGTGCTGAACATCACGGCTGTGGATAACAATATATCATATTTAATATATACAACTGCAAATCCATTAAGCTTTTTATTTGAAATTGTAAAAAGTAAATGAGTTTTTATATGTAGTAGTTGCATAAGTAAACAGAGAAGATGTGTGTCAAATCATAAACATGTAGAACAATATTAAGTAAATCCACACACCTTTATCAAATGAAATCCAAAATAATTTTCAATGAAGAAACTATTTAAACTATAGATTTCCTTGCACAGGATGACATCCAAGTTAAAACAGAAGTCAATATCAGCAACAAAAACAAGAAATTAAAATAATTATTAAACAGTTAAAACAACATACAATATAAAGTTATAACAATAGATGATTAGATTATATAAACAACATATGAATCATTAGAATAGCCTTTGTTTTAAAGCATAACAGATTCATATATAACAACTAATTACATTGTACAACCACTCTTATACTATAACCTTGTCTAAATTTAATTAATATAACAACAAGAACAGGTTACCTTTCGCTTAGGCCCAAGGCTCACTTGCAAGACCGGTTAAAGCATGGTCAATACAATCAGTCTCACAATAAGAAGAGTGTTACAACACTTTACAGATCAAATAGGGAACTGAGTTTAAGTTAAAGATGCTAAGAACAAGTAAGCATGAGACGGAACAAAGAACAAAAACAAGATAAGTATTGCATTCAAGAATGTTGTATATTGCTCTCAAGTTTTATTACTAGTGTTACAAGGCACAAAGATAAATACAAGAACCTGAGTTACTTTATACTACATCCTACAATAGGTTATATTTTGAAAGCCATCTGGAAATACTAATCTAGACAACAAGATCAATCTACAGTCATAAGACAGATTGGCTTTTGACTTGTGACTATGACATACCATAGCTCATATCCTAATATATTACAAAAAGGATAAAATGTACAAAGTATAAAGTTATAGACCAGAGACCATAATCTACAGTTTGCAAAAGCATGGACCTTTTCACCAACTTATATAAGTTAGTGAGTCTTTAGTGTGGCAACAGAAAGTTGGTCAACTTTTGTCAAAAGGTTAAAAGAGAAAGCATGTCTTCTCTATCTTCGAAAGAAATCAATCTTTAGTCTTTTGGCTTTGGAAGACTTTTTCTTTAAAGCTTCAAAAGACTTCATGTTTGACTTTAGAAGATTTGTTTTTTGGCTTTAGAAAATTTTACACTTGAATATTTTCTCTGAATTGCGTAAATCTTCCAAAGTATAAACCTTATCAAGATTCAAGCATCTAAACTCCATATTTAAAATTTTTACTTCATGCATGAATGTTGGAAGCTCTTTGGTTTCTTTGGTTGCATCAGCCTTTTAAGTATAAACCTTACATCACCCCTTGCGTCTTCACCTAGCTAGATTATTAGAACAACATGTCAATCCAATTACCAAGATTAAAGCATTTGAACTCATCTTTAAAATTTTATATGCCCTTTCATGTTTCAAGATTGTGTTCATAATGAAAATATGTTTACATTTAAACTCTTTAACCATATTATCAAGTTTCAAAAATCTATGCAAAAAAGGTCCCATCTTAAATATCAAAGAAAAAAAACTTCACAAGACAAAAAAAATTAAAAAAACAAGGAGACCTAAAGATACTCATACTCATAACTCACAGGTTGCAAACATATCATAACATCAATTTACAACACTCCTTATATGCCTAATTATTAGTTTGTTATTGTCATCGATAGTACTTCAAATTAATGCTACTCAAAGGTTTCAACTAACTAATTATTCTATCAAGATAAAAAACTAAATCTCAAAATCCAAATCATTAACTCACAAAAACACACAAAAACATACATATGAAACGAAATTGGAATGAATTTTACCTTAGGAGGGGATATCCATGAAGATTGGGAACCCTATGTAGGGATGATTTGGATACTTGTTTTGTCATCTAGTGGCTTGTATTTGGGGAAAGTGATGATTGATAGTGAGGTTTGAAACAAGGGTGGAGGGGTTGTGCGAAGGTGGAGACGATGAAGAATGGTGGAGTCGATGGTGGTGGTGACAAGGTGGAGATGGTAAAGAACTGTCGGGGTGTTGGAACCCTCTTATGTTGGTATGGGTTTGGGGATATGCTGGAGTGAAGGAGACAACTATGACGGTAATCACTTTATAGTCCCAAAACCATTTTTTGGCCAACATCCCGCTAAATTTTTAGAGCCCTAAAGGGACCACACGTCCTTGCTATAGGATAAACTTGCCATTGCTATTATTATTATTATTATTTACAACAAAGAAGGCCAAAGCTCTCTCCACCTTGAGTCACAAAGGTTTGTGAGTGACAAAGGGAGAAAGAAACTAACTTCTGAGGAGATTGAGGAGGAGGAAAGAGAGAAGAAAAGGAAGCTAAGGGGAGAAAGTTCTTTTGCTGGGTTTGCTGGCTTCATGGAAGCTGCAATTAGGGTTGCTCCCCGACCAAACACTCAAAATGATAAGTTAATGGTAGTCAGGATTGCTTACTTACATACCAGGAACTATGATTTTGATAATATCATCTCCCTCCCCTTAGAAGAATTAAATGAACTAGCTGACATGGACATGTCAAGTGAAAGGACGGAGGCAGAGGATGCACAATTGCTTCTTCAAGTTAAGGAAGAAAAAAGGCTGAAAAGGCTCTACAAACATGTTCATATCCTTTCACGAGTTTAAGAAAGTCCTGTACAAGAGGTTGTGGCTCCACAAGAACCTCATGTCGACAAAGAAACTGATAGGATCAACATGATCAACTACCTGAGTGCCACATGCCTATATCAGGCAAATGCATTTCTTCCCTTGTCCTTCGAGTACATAGAGTTTAAGTATCTTAAGCAGCTTGAACTTGAAGTACTCAAAGAAAGAATGTAAACAAAGAAAAAGATGAGAGATGAGGTTGCAAAGGAAAGAGCCATCATCCAAAAGAGCATGAAGAAGTCTACTGATAAGCAGAGGATGATGAGCTTCTTGAAGTTGTATGGATTCTACGAAAGAAGACTTGGCCCTAGGTCTCTATCTACTATGGATGAGCATATTAGGGTGATCAAGCAGAAGATCAAAAGAGGAGAACTTGTTGACTTAGACTCCCCACCAAGTCAAGTCCCTCAAGAAATGGAGATTAAGGTTGAACCTTTTGAGACAATACAACCTGGACCACCTATTGTATCTCGGCAAGCTTCATCTTCTAATCTACAGTAGGGTTATATCCTCTCTCAATCCGAACCTGTGAGAGAGAAAAACCCAACTGAGCAAGACAAAGATGATCAACAAGGTGCTACAGGCCAATCTTCTTAGTTAAAAAGTTCAAAGAGGAGAAAAAGGATGGCTTCTAAACCAAAGTCTAAAAAAATAAGAAAGAGGCATCCATATCCAAATCTCAAGATGGGTAAGAACATCATGAGAATGTGCAACAAGAGGAAGCTCTACCAACTCCAATCCAAGCAGCTCCTCTAGCATTAGGAAGACCCATTTTGTCCTGGACTTACTCTATTAATAAAAAAAGAAGGCATGTCATTAGAGATCAAGGTGTTAAAGATGTCTACACATGGCAAGACATGTTCAATCTACCTCTACATGATCTCGTTGAGATGATAAGACATTTTGAGAGTCTGAATGATCCTGATCATCTTATCAAGAAAAGGATGGTTATTATCAAAATGAGGACTGTCAATATCTGAAGTCTTCAAATATATTGGTAGCATCAGCCTAGGGGGAGTTTGTAAGGTTCATATAAGGCTGATGCAACCTAAAACATCCAAACAATCTGTCCTGCATGCATCCACAAAGTGCTGAAGTAGAATGCTTTGGAAGTTTCACATTCTGCATTAGAAAAACTTCTAAGTGTGAAATCTTTTAAAGCCAAGACCAATATCTTCCGAAACCAAAAATGAAGTCTTTCGAAAGCTTCAGAGACAAAGTCATAGCCAATTTATGAAAACACATTTCTTCCGAAGAATTTTGAGTACATGTTTTATCTGATGTACCTTTTACCAAAAAGGTGGACCATATTTCTGTTGCAACTCTGTTTGACTCATCAACTTTCACAAGTTGGTGAAAAGGTCCATGCTTTTGGTAAACTGTACATTGAGGTCTTGAGTCTGTTTCTTTCTACTTTATGTAATTTTATCCTTTTGTAATATATTAGGATGTGAGCTATGACATGTTATAGTCACTAGTCAAAAGGGAATCTGCCTTTTGACTCTACATTGATTTTATTGTTGTCTAGATCATGTATCCCACTGACCTTCAAAGTATGGTCGGCAGTAGGATGTAGTATAAAGTATCTCTGGTCCTTTATATTTTTCTTTATACTTTGTAAACACTTGTAAGGAACTAAAGAGCAATATACAATATTTTTGAAAACCAAACACTTGTGTTATTTGTTCTTGTTCTATCTCTTTAGTACTTGTGTTTCTTAGTATCATTGTAACTAGTTTCTAGTTCCTTATTTAATCTACTAAGTGTTCTAAATCAACTCTCCACATTGTGTGTTGTGTTGTAAGTGACCAACCCTCTCAAACAGTCCTGCAGACACAATAAATTTCGTGTCTTAACATGTTAAAATACATGTTAACCTATTAAGAATTG
>BJCM01162921.1:0-10741 GCA_018326385.1 Flaveria bidentis
GATATTCTTACTGAGAATCGAATATGATAATCAAGTCAATGATTGAGTGGCGGAAACAAACAATCAGAGAACATTCAAGCAAGAAAATTACTTATAAATGCTGTTTGTATTGATATATGAAAGTTGACAAATCACAGAGAATAATTACAACAAAAATCCTCTTTCTCTCCCGTCACCTCAGTACGAGGTTAACTATTCTATTTATAGACAAGACAAGATGCCTTTACAAAATGACTAAACTACCCATGACCTATTACATCAGAAACTAGTCTAAGTCTTGATCCGCATCTCTGCTTGTTCATCAGCATTAGTAGGTTGGTCATGGGCATTGGTTAATGCGGATGAACAAATACTTGTGCGCATTTCGTTGGTCATCCGCATTTGTCAATGCAGATGATCAAAGTCTTGTCCGCATCTTCTTTTGTTCTTCTGCATTAGTTAATGCGGGAGAGTAACTTGTTCTTCAGCACAAGTATTATGTCTTCCGCATTAGTTAATGCGGAAGAGTAAACACTTGTCCGCATCAGATTTTTGTCTTCCGCATTGACTAATGCGGAAGATAACACTTGTTATTTTTCTTGCATATCTTCATCCGCATTGCATCTTGGACTTGTGGGATTTCATGTGAACAATCATCAATTCACCCATTGAGTTGGCATGTATGATCCTTTCATGGTGCAACAAAATAGCTCCTGGTGACATCCATATTCACCCCACAGATGATGAACCCACACCAGCAACTGCTCCCACAATGCCAATTCTGCCTTCTCACCCTATCACCATCACATATCAAAGATGCCCCAAACAAACCCTTGTTCAATCTACTCTGATTGAACAAGCTCCTCCTATTAAATCCAAAAAGACTAGAGTGGAACAATGGGCTCCCATAAAATAGGTCTTGAGTTTCCTCAGTCTGAGGTCTCACCATCCTTCTTATTTGACCATAAAATAGGTCTTGAGTTTCCTCAGTCTCAAACCCATGAGCCCAACACCCAAGCCGACAACCCTCAAGGTGAGTATCTATACTCTCTGAGCAGCTAACAAGGGACAGCCCCAACAGAGGCTCAATGCCTATAGACATTGATCAAGGTCCCGGGTCAGTAGGTTTAAAATCATTATCTTTCACTAACCTTTTCTTCAAAACTGATAAAGAGATTATGTCCCTCCGTGGCAAAAAAGTTGATCTACAACACTCTCTCTAAGATCAACAGAGACTAGAGAGACCTCTTATCTCTAGCCCCCATCAGCAAACCTTTACTAAGGTGAGTCCCACTAATATGGAGGGGACTCATGCAGATTCAGCTACCACTACAGAAGGTGCCTCAATGGACCTTATGGACAGTGGTAATAGCTTCGAGACTGAATCTACGACAACCATGCCTTTTGATGACTCTGAAAGAGACATCATTAAGCAAGGGAAACTATGGTGCCAAGAAACCACATCTGGTGGTGAGGGTGAATATACTAGGTATGTTACCTCATCTTCTTGTGATTCTTCAAAAGAAGATGAGGGAAGCATGCAACTCCTCATTCAAGACCTACTATCTAAAGTCTGAAACCTTGAATCCAAGGTTAGGACTTTAGAAGAAAGGTCTGCCACTCAGCAACTTGAGATTGACAATCTCAAGGCCGAACTAGCTAAGAAATAGAGTGAGAGATCTATTAGGCATGTACCTGTTCAGGTCTCCTTGACCTCTTCCTCCAGCTCATCTATCTCAAAAGATGATGCTACCAAAAAGGGGGAGAGTGTTCAGAGACAAACATCTGGTGAACCCCTGAGCCAAACTTCAACTTCGAAATATTCGGTTCCCATTACAACTTTTTCCGAGTCATCCCAAGTTGTACTGCAAATTGACCCAAGGATGCTCAGAGATCTATACAAACTCTTTTCTAAGTTTCTGTCGAGTTCCTTTCTTGATCAGCCAAGTCCTGATGCAGCCATGATGTACTTTGGAGCTAAAGAGGCTAAGTGCACCTTCTACCACTATGGAAGAAGTTGGTCAACCTAAGGTCCAAAAGGAACCTGAGATTTAATTCGAAGGGTAAATGAGGACAGATGTCCCAGCAAGTGAAACAGTTGGGATAGAAACTGCACCCACTCAAACTTCTGAAGCTGAAGTCAAAGCCTCTTCTGAAGCTGAAATGGAAGCTGCAGAAGGACTGTTCTTATTATCCGAGGATCTAATCATCACAGATGCAATTCTAGAGCTAGCATCTGAGGTAAATAGTGAGGACTTTCCAAATCAACCTCTAGCTCAGACACCATCTCTGCCTCTCTCACAATCTAAATCCACTCTCCAAGAACCACCAAAGTCAAGCACTTCAAAAGATGACAAAGGAAAGAAGAAAATGACTACGGAAGAGCTTGAGGAAGAAGAGAAGATTGAAAAGCTTAAAAGAAAAGGGAAAATTCCAACTTGGAAGCTGTTAGCTGCCAGTACCAAAGTAGTTGCATCCAACCAGGAGGTAGTCAACAACAAAAAGAGAGCAGAGATCATTGACCAACTCATCAAGCTTGGAGCTGCCAATGAAGACATACTCCTGCTACCATTAGAGGAGTTGGTGGAACTGGAAAAGGCAACCAGGCTGCAGAATGAACAATAGAAGGAAGCAACACGGTTGGCCTTAGAGGAAGAAAGAGAAATAGAATAGAGGGAAGCTGACATGCAGCTCAGGAGGGAAAAGACAACTTTCCTATCCTCCAGAGGTTTCTCTCTTCAAGAGCTATCTACACATAATGATGAAACGATCCGATGGCTCTTCAAGAAAGAGCAGGATCAATTGGAGAACGTGAGAAAAAGAGCCACAAGAGAGAATTTGAGGGAGAAGAAGAAGGAGAAAGAATAAGCAAGGGTCACTGCAACAAACAAGATAGGTGAGAAAGCCTGGATGAAAGACTATCTCCAGGCTCACGGCTTCTCTGGAAGGCATGTGGGACCCATGTCTGAAAGGACACTCCAACGAATTGTCAGTGAAATCAAGGCAAACATTCGTTTGGGCAAAAGGAGAGAGATGTATAGAAGGGTACAGGGGATGACTTTAACACCAACCACTCAACCCCAACCTCAATGAATTCCCTCTCCATTCACCATTTAAGCTGAACCATACAATCCTAAACCCACACCATTACCCTTACCCACTTCCTCACCGCAACCACCAAAACTACCCATCCTTCAACCCAAAACACTTCCTAGAACCACTACACCACAACCTACCCAACAACCTTCCAAACCATCCCCTCGGCCTTCTAAACATCTCTCCCTAGAGGAGTTTAAAGCAATCAAGACAAAGCTCACCAACTGCACAACCTTGAGTGACATCTCCTGTGAGGAAGACTTTGTTAAACTAACCTATGTTGATGGAGATGTTTCTACTCAAGGCTTCCTCCCCTCCTAGAAATGTGTATTCTAGATGTGATGGTAACTCCTTAAACTTCAATGATTGGGATGTTTCTATTAAAGGCTTCCTCCCCTCCTAAGTAACATTTCTAGCAGAAAACACCTCTGGATACTAAGGAATTTCAATGACCAGGTAATTAAGACTAGGATCGGGATCACCCTCTAATCAACTTTATGGTTCTCCTCATCGAGGTCAGATGTGGGCATCAGATTTGTTCCACTGATATAATCCAAACAACGTTCCATGTGAGAAAAGAATGCATCAATCGGTGCCTTAGCTATGCGTAAGAAGAGGCTTTCTAAACTAAGAGGAAAACTATTGTCAGCTTCCATGTCAAGGATGATGAAATCCATGAGGAACACAAACTTTTCCACTTTCACCAGCAAATTCTCCATAATTCCTCATGGATATTTGACTGATGGATCAGCTAATAAATGCTTATGCGTGTTGGATCCGGATCTTAAAGGTCTAGCTTTTTAAAAATCAAGTAAGGCATCAAATTGATGCTAGCACCAAGATCAGTAAACGCGTGGTTCATAGTAGAACTATCAAACAAACACGAGATAGTGAAAATACCCGGATCTACTAATTTCTCTGGTAGTTTACTCTGCACCACCACGAAACAATGCACACTTGGAGTAAAGATTGAGAGGTCCTCCAGGTTCTTATTGTTTGAAAGAAGATCCTTAAGAAATTTGGCATACTTAGGCATATGTTGGAGCACCTTTACGAAAAGAATATTTGTTTTTAGTTGTTTAAAGAATTCCATAAAATGTACATAATTGTTAGCAAATTTCTACTTCATCAAACGAGTAGGACATGGAACTCAACTCAAATCTATCTCAGGATTAGTCTTCTTCACTTCAACCTTCTTCTTCTCCGCTACCTCCTCCTATGGAGACTCACTAATCAGCGCGGTAATTGTTGGGTCTACCCTTTGTTGCGCACCTCCTAGAGTATGCATTTAAATCTCCTCATCCACTTCCTCTTCTTCTCATGTCACAAGCTCCTCCTATTCGCCTCCTCTGCCACTTCATACCGTCCCTGATTTTAAAGTATCATTGGGATTTGGGAGAGTGCTTCGTAAGAAGAAACCTATAGATCTGTGTTCTAATTTCTTAGCTATGTCACCTACAAAACGCTGCTTGTCAAGAAAGCAGATCGCTAATTCTCTTTAGGGGGCGGTAAAGCTAAGTTTTTGTGAAGTCGCTGGAT
The DNA here is from genome assembly GCA_018326385.1 of Flaveria bidentis. Taxonomy (NCBI): domain Eukaryota; kingdom Viridiplantae; phylum Streptophyta; class Magnoliopsida; order Asterales; family Asteraceae; genus Flaveria; species Flaveria bidentis. Next base: position 4,615 of record BJCM01162921.1, read on the forward strand.
CGGTAGACATCCGAGCGTGTTCTTAACGGAAGGATAAACAACATCAAAAACCAAGTGACAATCAATAACACAAACTATAATTAAATGGTTCCATTGATAAAACCTAATGATTACAAGCTCGTTACAACGTAAGAATCAAGACTCTTGGCAAGGGGAGATCGAGCATGATCTCCCCTCTCATCAGGCAGCCCTAGACCCCGGGCACAATCCTTACCCTCTCTACACAATGAAACTGGTATTCATAGGCCACAGCATATATCAGATGCGACTGGGCCCATTCGTGCGGTTGGACCATCCGTATGGTTCAATTGTATGACTGGACCAAGCGTATGGTTCAATCGTGCTACTGGACCATACTTATGGTTCAGTCTTAGGAATGGCCAATCGCATCTCTCAGTCGCACGTCTGGTCCATTAGCATATCTCAGTCGTACGACTGAGTCTCATTTGCATATGCTCCTACGAATGACCCAGTTTCATGTGTTTACAACATATCATGTGTATTACATTTAGCCTAGACTATTCGACAAGCGACGGACACACTATATATGACAATATATGCTCCAATAGTTTTTTATCTTTATTGATCAGTTGAAAGAGTAGATGAGTTTGGGTTGCAAGTATGTCCTTCAACTACTTGTCCATACCTCCACTAGCACCTACACTAGTGCCTGCATCTCCTCCACCCAATTGATTCTACGTCTGCTAAAAGCCAGGTGGGTTCCCCCTAGATCTCCAACCAAAGTTAGGGTGACCTCTCCAGCCCTGATTATACGAACCAAAAAACGCACCAGTCAAACCACTACCCTAACCACTGATGAAATTGACTTGCTCATGACTCATAACCAAACACTCTCTCATATCATGGCCACCTCTACAAACCTTACACTTATTAACACTTATTTTCAGGTGTCGGGTTTCACGTTGCATAGCTTCTAAGGCAACAACCACACTAGTATTAGTTGTGACATGATGAACACCCCTTGAAGAGGAAGTGAGGGCTCTAGTACTAAGGATGGAATTCCTAATTTTTAGATGTTGCTACTCAGCCAATGCAAAACTATCAAACATCTCCTTGCACTCTTCTACAGTCTTCTTCTCCACACTTGTCCTCATGCAGTAGTGTTGAACATGAGCTGAGTTGCATACGTGAGACCATCATAGAAATTCTTGACAAGGGCCCACTCGGTCAACCCATGCTAAGGGCATCTACGACAAAGCGTGTTGAAATTTTCCCATGCCATGTAGTAAGGTTCATGGGGATCCATGCAAAAAGAGTGACTCTGCTCCCTAAGTCACGCGACCCTAGACGATAGAAAATACTTCTTACGAATTTTTTTCTAAAAATTAGCCCAAGTAGTGATAGAATCCTAGGGTAATGTTTCAAGCCACAAAGCAACTCGACCCTACAGAGTGAACGAGAAGATACAAAGGTAGATGGCATCTTCTATCACACCAAATTTATTTAGGTGTCGTAGATACGAACGAAACTTGAGACGTGACTGGGGGCATCCACATCATCCAGTGTATGGAACTAGTAAACATTTGTGAATGTAGACATGACATACGAAGGAATCTACTAGTTATTCATGTTATTAATAGGGGGACGATCTACCTCTGGTGAAACCATCTGATGCTCTCTCGTGATCTTAACAAAACAACCTAAATTAGAAACAATTTAGAAAGTCTTATTTAACCCAATAAAACCAAGACCTAGACCACTAGATAGGCAAAGTAACCTAATCGATTGTTGGCAAGACTAAGGAAGACCGGAATCGAACCCTAGAGACACAATTATAGAATAAACTAGACTCGGAAAGGATAAAACTAAAACATATTTAACAATGGGGGGAATAATTTCTTTTTATAAAGAACCTATAGAACTAAAAACTACTTTTAATTAATTATTTAGACAATCGACTTACCAAATAGAAAAAGAGAAAACGAGAACACTTTAAAAACAAGAATGAGAAAAATACTACCAAGGTGAATCCTAGTTGTGATCCATAAACTTCAAATAGCTATTGAACTATTATGGAATCAGTATCTAATGGAATAAAGTTCTAAGATACTTGATTGATCCCAGATCATTCTCTGGATGTGACCAAAATGAGAACTTAGAAGATGAATAAAACTATCGATTATTCAAATTTCCGCTAAGTCTCTTTGACAACACTTATGTACCCAGTTGACAGCTAATCTCTTGATCTAACTAACACAATTCATTAATAATGAAAGTGCAACCATTAGACAATCTATTGGACACGAAAAGTAATGCAATCATCTAGCTTAGATAAACTTTCCTTCAAACCGCTTACTCCTAAGCAACTAACCACAAGGACAAATTGATTAATCCTCACCTCTCAGAATCAAACTAAGGACAATTTGTGATTGTTCTTTCTTTCAAACCGCTTACTCTTAAACAATCTACAGGACAATTTGTGATTGTTCCTATGATCCTAGCCTCAATCCTTGGCTTCAAATCCTTGCAAAAGCTTCAATTCTTCCTTGAGAATGCTTTTGTAATGGCTAATATTCGAATTCCCTTTCTGGTTGAGAAAAGTTGTTTAAATACAACTTTGTAAAATTTTCTCGAAAACACCATCTATGCGATATGCGCCATAGTACCCCCTTGATCATCATCATATCCTTCTTATCAATATTTCCTTTATCATCAGCTACCTCATCATCATCATCACCATTATCATTATCACCATCCTCTTCATCACTATATGCAAGTATATATGATCTAAATCATCTTGATCATTAACCGGATTAGGAATTAACATAACATGCTCAGGCTCCACAAACCCCTCTCTAGTGAACTATACAGGTTGATCCTTAGTAGCATGAATAGGAATAGTATATGAGGGCTCTTGACTAACATCAACTATGACTATTGTCTTTTCTGTATCAATAGGATCAACAATATGATTTGTATTAATGATAGGATTATTAGCAAGTTCAGATCCAGCAGTTTGCTACTTGCTTGATTCTTTAATTTTCGTGTTATGAAATGACGAATCGACACGTAAAGTGAGATCTCTCAGGTTCTGTTCCATGATTTAAACATAATTGAATATAAACTATTATTGACCCTCCAAACTCTTTATCTTTTCATCTTTCTCTTCCGGTCTCTTACACAAATCATCAATCATCTAAGTCTTTTATAACATCTTCTTCTCTAACTCACTAACCCTCTACTCTAATGTAACCCTTATAGGTGAAAATGATGCAGACTCAAGTTGCAGTCAAGGCTCTAGTGTAGTATGGAAAAATTCATCTTCTCCAAACATATCATCATGTGTTTGCTCCCTCGAAGGTGTCCTTAACATGTCAGTAGTAGTGGGCATAGATGATGATGTTACAATTGTTGATTTTGTAACAATCACTGGTGTAGAAGCCTCACGGATTATGACTGGAATATCAGACATATGAACCTCTTCAGTTGTCATAATGGTCATTGGGTTCTAATGCTTTCTCCACACACCCCATCCTCTACCCCTCCCATATGGACTATTACTGGCCCTCCCAGCCATTCTCTTCCTCCTTCCTCTAGTTAGTAGGAACATTTTTAGAAACAAAATTAGCATCACATTCATCAGCAATGTGTTTTACAGGAGTTTCTTGCAACACATAAGGTACATTCCTGATATGATCACTATCGGTCTCACTACCACTTTCACTAAACCAAGTGTTCAGTTCCTCCATATCAGATCTTTAGTACCCAGATAACTCTTAGGTGTTTATTGTACAGCACTATTAGATGTACCAACTTTATCATCTCTAGGAACATGTGGTGTCAATATATCTTGTGGTCGTACTTTAGATTGGAGTTCTTCAACAAACCTTCCAAGCTTAGCAAAATTGGATCCATCCTAGGCATTTCCACTAGCTCCTATAAGATAAGTGAAAATGTCTTTCTTCATCGTCATCATAGCATATATAGATGAATTAGACACAGATAACTCAAGATGAGCAACATTCACTACATTTGTAAGAATCTAGGGTACATGATAAACTTCTTTCCTGCCGCAACTATGATGTTCTTTTGCATCTCAGAATGATCACCTTGGATATGGTGAATGGTACATCATCAACTAGTGGTACTAGCATGGATCTGAAAACAACACTAAGACTATCCATGCTAACCTTTAAATTGCTAAGGAAATGGATCACCACATGAAATAAGTACTTCCAAAATGGAGGTAAATATGTCTTCTCCAATGATGGGTATTGGTGGTTATATCCTATTCGGACTAAACTGTCCTTGGAAATATCATCATCAATCTTCACAGGAGCATTAGGTTGATCCTCTAATAATAACACACTATTGATCATCTCAGAATTTATGACAATCCTCTTACCTTTAACAGTGGCAGTAATGCATGGTTCTCCATCTTCATCAATATCATTAGTAGCTGTGTGCCAAAACTGATCTATAACAACATTATATATGGTAGGATTAGCCAAGATAGCATGATGAATCCGGGATGTCTTTAGACCCTTAATTAGTGATCTGAACAAAGCTTTATCTTCTAGAGCATCTCTAAGATATGCTATAGAATTATGGTTTTTATTGAAAACCATAGGCTTGCCATCTGAAACATTAAACAAACATGATTTGTACATAAAGAACTAAGAAATTTTTAGACTTAAAAATTATTTCACACTTAGGAAAATATTTAAAAACTTAGACTTCTTCCTCGACATGTTAAGTTGTCGCATGATTTTGAATTTGACTGGAAGTAAACTTCTCATATGAAAAGTCAACTTTTCATGCGAATAGTTTGGTCTTTAATTGAAATTTACCAGACATGTTCAAGTTCAAACAATTTTTTGCATGCGAAAAGTATGTTTTGACTCAAATTTTCAATATATCAATTTCAGACTGTTTTAACTAATAAATCATGTTTTAACATTCATTAAGTTTAATTTGTTCAATTTAATGTGTATTAGTACTTTTATCTTTTAGTCCAGAATCAAACACATACAAATCAAAGTTATTAACATCAATCTACCTTAACAAGTGATTAGAAATTAATGGACAACCACTAAGAACAATGCTAACCTTAATGAAGACATGCGTACCTATAAGCGGACACTCACCCTAAGGGTTCCCAGGTAAGGTAAAAGGTTCCATCTGTTGATTTGGATTTATATGAATACCTTTCCTAGATTGAACACCTTAAGATACAGGCATCACGCTTTTCCAACATTACATGTTTCAACTTATAAGACATAGACTTTGACGAGACTTGAAAACCATTTTATTTAGGCACATAATGTCTTAGAATATGATTTAAGGTTCATGTGTGCATTGATAAGATTCAAAGTATAAGAATAAGCACATAAAGCATATAATTACATAATCAAGTATAAACACATAAGGCACAAAAAAATCCTATCTAAGCATATAAAATACATGAGAGGACTCATGTGTAAGGGTACTTAGTTATAGTCTAGGTCATTCCATTTCTAATAACCTAATTCCCTATAACCATGGCTCTGATACAAATCTGTCACACCGCGACCGACAGCAGAATCATCGAGGCGGGTGAATGTGAAACAATTGTTCATAGCACATGGAACTAAATAAGTTGCAATAATCTTAAATATCATTTTTATTGAACATTAGAAGACAATAAAGTAAATACAACACAAACAAGTTATACACAACAACATAAGACTTTCAGTTAACTAAGTCAAGTCCTATATGAGCATGAAGAGATCTTCAAGTAGTAAAACTGAAACATGTTAAGAATAAAGGGTAAACTTTGAAAGTTGGTGAGTTCTCATGGGTTAAACATACATATATATAAAAAGATTTACAAATAGCAATTCATGTCAATGGTTATGAGTTAACAAGTTTATAGAACACATATAGTTACAACCAAACCTCTACTTGATTACAAGTTTATAAGATTGGCTAAGTGTACTTGGTTCCCATGATTAACAAGCATACGTCATCAGGAGTCGGCAATACATCGGCTTTAGCACCAAATAGGCTTGTCAGGCCCGAAGATCTAACACATCGTTAGGCCAGCAATAGTTAATATTTGTAAACAAAATATGTATCTCATATAAGACTTACAATAACACAAATAACCATGACAAAAGGTAAAGAT
>BJCM01162929.1:0-13628 GCA_018326385.1 Flaveria bidentis
GATGGACATTGACAGCAATGCAATGACTATTCTTATGACTGCAATACCTAACTCCATCATGGTGGGGTTTGAGCATTGTAAGTCTGCCAAAGAACTGTTTGATGCACTTGCTCAAATGTACTCGAGCTCCAATGACTCCAAGAAGGACTCACTGAAGCAGCAGATCGAGAACTTCACCTATATTGCTGGAGAGTCTCTCAGCCAACAATATTTCAGGTACATGGATCATATTTCTTCTCTTCAGTTTGTGGGAATCACTCCTGAACTTAGAGACCCCACAAGAAAGTTCATGAGTTCTCTTCCAAATGAGTGGACATTCTACTGTGTCTCTATCAAGAGGAAAGAGAATTTAAACACTCTCACCACAACCGAACTCTATGGGATACTTGATGGATACTGTCTGGAGATGGAGAGTAAGAGGGGTCATCAAACAAGCAGACCCCTGAGTCTTCCTGCTAGCAACACTTTGATAGTTGCTGAAGGCACATGACCCACATAACCTCAACACTACCTGACTTACAACTAGCAGCCATCCTGCTCATCTGGACCATACATTACCTTCCCTGAGACTCCAAGGTCTCAACAGACTCAACATAGTTCCTTTCAGGACAACTGTGCCTTTGTCTTAGGAAGTGGACACTCTAGTGAATTTCAATACTGCTTTGATGATCTAGAGTGCTTTAGTCAAGATGATGTAGAGTATGTGGACATTGTCCAACAAATGGCTCTTTTAACCTACAGAGCGAAGAAGTTCTTCAAGAGAACTGGAAGGCAATCCCTCATAACCCAACTAACAGCAAGTTTGGGTTTGACAAAACCAAGGCCAAATGTTACAACTATAACCAACTTGGTCATTTTGCAAGGGAATGCAAGGCTCCCAAGACAAATCCGGGTACCCCACAAGCCTCCACACATCCCTCTATATCAAAGCCCACAGGAAAGTCAACTGAAACAGCTGCAATGGCTCAAGAATTTGACTAGAGCTTCATGGTACATGATGTGACTCCTGCTCAAGCACTCATGGCAGGAACAGATGATAACAAGATATATGAACATCTCTGTACTCCTTCTTGTATTGCTAAGGTTAAACTTTATCAGGACTACAATATGGAAACTAAATCTGATATTGAGTCTTTAAATATCTTGAAATCTGATTTTAAAAGGAATGAATCTGACTATCAAAGAAAAATTGAAGAGTTGGAGAAAACTGTGTCCTTATTAAAACATGAACACATAAACTACAAGACTCAAATAAAGGATTTAATATCCAAATTGTTTGAGGCTCAAGCCTAGCTTGTCACTGCTGAAGCTCAAGCCAGGAAGTATGCTATCTTTGAGCAGAACTTCCAAGCTATTATTGCATCATCATCCCACTCCAAAATTTGTTATCAAAACAAAGGAGGGTTGGGGACCAATGAAATTGCTCCACCACACTTTTATGAGTCTATTAGACAACCTAGATATGGTACCGAAGAGCAAGAGGTCCCATCTACTGACCTATCTTCACTTGAGCTGAAGAATGATGCAATAATAGTGGCCACCACAGGGAAGGAACATGTAAGTCGACCTACCTCTCCTAGTGAAATCCTAACCAACAAAGCCAGAAGAAGCAGAGCTAAAGCTGCAAGAAGAACTGCAAGGAAAGTGGTTAAGTCTAAGCTGATGATTGACCCAAAACAAAAGGGTGTATTCATCTCAGCTGGATTCCAAGTGGTAGGTACTTCTGATTCAGGAAAGGAGTGTAGTACCAGCACTCATGTCCTACCAAAGGATCAGAAGTTAAAGAGAAAGATTGCTGATGAAAAGAAGAAGTAAAAGAAACAACAATCTTCATATTCCCAAAAGACTAACATTGCATGCATAAATGTGTGGTCTGCAGAACCACATGGCTAAAGATTGTTACTACAATCCTGCTAGCACACATTATGCAAATAATGTTAGAATAGAAGGAGTTGGGAAGGTTTCACATTTGGACCTTATCAAACGGTTCAAGTGATAAAAAAGGGAAAGCTGGTTTCCGAAGCAAGGTTGCTTTCGGAAGAACATCCTTCATCCGAAGGGAAAATAGCTTCAGAAGCTAAAGCTGTTAAAGTTCAGAACAACAAAAGACCTCCCTTGAAACTACCCCAAAAGAAGACTGCTTCAGAAGAAAAGGTGGTGAAGGGTTCTTCCAAAAAGAAAGAAGCTTTGGAAGAATGTCATGCTGCAAAAGCTTCAACAAGCACATCTTCCATGATCAACCAAAAGATGGATTGGAAGATCAAGAAAGATACTGCAGCCCAAACCTCTTCCTCAAAGACATCCATTGAACCCCCATGTTTTTAACTTTTGGTTCAATTATGTCACTATCATCGGAAGAACCCAAGACCAACAAGGCTTGGGTTTCCAATCAAAACTAATCATCTCATCTTATGTGCAGGGACATCCATATGAGAAAAATAACAACATTTGGATTATGGACAGTGGATGCTCCAAGCACATGACAGGGAACAGATCTCTCCTTCAACAATTTCAACATCATGATGAAGGTCCTGTCCAGTTTAGAGGTGAGGCCGGAGGATATATTTCTGGCAAGGGAAGTATATCCAATGGAAAATTAAATGTTGAAAAAGTTCACTTTGTCAAACAGCTTGAACACAATCTGTTAAGTGTTTCTCAGTTTTGTGATCAAAAGCACCAAACGCTTTTCACAGAACATAAGTGCATTATCCTCAAACTAGGGATGACAATTCCTCCAGAATTGGTGCTTCTTAGATTTCCCAAGAAAGGGGATATGTACAAGCTTGATATGAACAATGCTTCCCCAATGGGTGAAGTATCATGCTTTCTTTCCAAAGCTTATAGTGATGAGTCAACACTATGGCTTAAACGAATATGTCATGTAATTTTAAAACAATGAATAAATTGGCTAAAAATAATTTGGTACATGGTTTGCCTAAAAAGGAATTTTTCTGTAAGGATAACTGTGTTGCATGCCTGAAAGGGAAGCAACACATGGCATCTCATAAATCCAAAAGTGTTAACTCCATCACTACTCCATTACACTTATTGCATATGGATCTATTTGGTCCCACAAGTATAATGAGCATTTGAAGGAAATCATACTGCCTTGTGATAGTTGATGATTTTACAAGATTTACATGGGTATTCTTTTTTAGAACTAAAGATGAAACTACTGAAACATTAAAATATTTTATTCTTAAGATAGAAAATCAAATTGATCGCAAGGTTAAGATAATTAGAAGTGATCAAGGGACTGAGTTTAAGAACTTCGTTCTTGACTCATTCTGTAATCAAAAGGGATTGCCAGACAGTACAGTGCTCCTATAACTCCTCAACAAAACGATGTTGCTGAGAGGAGGAACAGGACACTTATTAAGGCTGCTCAAACTATGTTAGCTGATTCCAAACTACCTCTAACATTTTGGGCATAGTGCTGACTATGTGCATAACAGAGTTCTTGTAGTTAAGCCACATGGAAAAACCCCTTATGAGCTATGGAACAAGAGGCCACCGTTCATTGGCTTTCTAAGGTCCTTTGGCAGCAGGTGTACCATACTTAACACAAAGGACAATTTGGCAAAGTTTTCTGAAAAGTCGGATTATGCTATCTTTGTTGGATACTCTTCTAGCTCTAAAGCTTATAGAGTATACAACATCAAGAATCAACAATTTGAGGAGTCATCCAATATAGTTGTTAATGAGCACACTCCTTGTGTTAGGGGAAATGGACTGACCATATATTTGACTTAGAATTGTTTCTAAACTATTCTAAACCATCTTGTGAGAATGTTTTAGCTGAAATAGGTACTCAAGAAAATTCTGAAGATAATCAAATGTTTGAGTTACCCAGACCTATTTCAAGTTCTTTAAGAGCTACAACAAATCAAGCTTCCACTATTTTCAAATCTGACAACATAATCATCTCAAGAAATAGTGAAGCTTCAACCAAGGAATCATCTGTTGTTCCTCAAAGTTCATCAGGTGATCCTGCACAACACCAAGCTGATAGAAGTAGCATCTTGAAGGGACAGGAAACTGCTAATGCTGCTTCACAGCCAACAATTGATGATGTTTCTCTTTCATTCAATCAGTCCTCATTGAATGAACTTGAAACAACAGCTGGACAAAGTTTCCTGGCTCCTGAGCAAAATATGTCCAATCTGGTGTGAGAACAATTGATGTCTCTGAAGGTGTGAGAACAAGAGGACAGACTCATCATAGGAATGTATTCTTGTACTCATGCTTCTTATCTCAGATGGAACCCAAGAAGGTGGAAGATGTCTTGAAAGATAGAGCTGGGTTGAATCGATGTAAGAGGAGCTGCTTCAATTTAAGAGACAAAAGGTTGGGAACCTATGTCCGCTACCATCTGGTCAAGTACCTATAGGCACCAAATGGGTTTTTAGAAACAAGAGAGATGATAGAGGCTTGATTATCAAGAACAAGGTAAGACTGGTGGTTCAAGGATACACCTAAGAGGAAGGAATCGATTATGCTGATATCTTTGCACCTGTTGCAAGACTTGAGGCAGTTAGGATCTTCCTTGCTTATGTTGCATCCAAGAATTTCACTGTCTACCAACTTGATGTCAAGTGTACCTTTCTATATAGGGATATAGATAGGGAAGTCTACATGTGCTAACCTCTAGGATTTGAAGACCCACAACACCCTAACTATGTGTGCAAATTGGATAATGCTCTATATGGGCTGAACCAAGCACCAAGGCTGTGGTATGAGACTTTGTCTCAGTTTCTTTTAAAGAATGGTTACACTAGAGGTACCATTGACAAGACTCTCTTCATTAGGAAGTCTGGAAAGCACATTTTGCTTGTTCAAGTCTATGTTGATGACATCATATTTGGTTCTTCAAATGACCAAATGTGTAAGGACTTTGAAAGCATTATAAAGAAGTTTGAGATAAGTTCCATGGGAAAAATGGAATTTTTCCTTGAAATTCAGGTGAATCAATTAAAGGAAGGGTTCTTTATTAATCAATCCAAGTATGTCAATGACATCTTAAAGAGATTTGAGATGAAAGACTTTAAGCCAACCAAGACACCCATATCCAGAAACCATAATCTTTGTCCTGACCTTGAAGGGGAGGATACTGATCAACATCAGTATAGGGCAATTATTGGTTCTCTGATATATCTCACAGCCAATAGACCTGATATCATGTTTGTCACTTGCATCTGTGCAAGATATTAGGCTGCTCTAAAGGTGTCTCACCTAGCTACTACGAAGAGAATCCTCAGATACCTCAAAGGAGCACCTAAACTAGGTCTCTGATATCCTAGGAATAGTGATTTTAATCTCTATGGATACTCTAACAGTGACTATGGTGGCTGCAACATTGACAAGAAATCAATATTAGGAGGATGTCAATTTCTTGGTGGAAGGATCATCTCATGGCAATGCAAGAAATAATCATGTGTCTCTAAATCAACTACTGAAGCTGAATACATTGTTGCTGCTAGCTGCTGTGGATTCAGAACCAAATGTTAGACTATGTGTTCAACTTTATGAGCACTCTTATCCATATTGACAACAACAGTGCTATCTCCATCACTGAAAATCTGGTGAAGCACTCCAAGACAAAGCACATTGATATCAGGTATCATTTCATTAGAGATATCCATGAGAAAAATCTAATTAAGCTAACAAAGTTGATTCAAATGAACAATATGCTGATTTGTTCACCAAAGCTTTTGATGAACAGAGATTTGAGTATCTCAATTACAACTATTGGGATGATAAACATTAATTAGCACACCTCTTTTGAAAACCTTTTTGAAAATGTAATGTCTTATGTCAATGCAATCTAAGCCCTGTTACAAAAGGTCTCTCTGAAATTTTATATGTGTAAGTTTCTTTCGAAGAGAAATTAACCCTCGGAAGATATTTTCATATCTTCCGAAGCAAAATTTCTCCAAGGATAATTTTCTTCTTGGAAGATTTTTTAGTCTCAGAAGAAGCGATTGATTACATATCAGATCTACTTCCGAAGCTTATATAACTCTCCATTTAGAAAGCAACCTTTACTCTCGAAGCAAAGATTTGCCTTCGGAAGTAAGAATTGCCTTCGGAAAACAAATTACCTTCGGAAATGTTTTACACTCGGAAGAGAGATTTTACTGTGTAACGGAAATCTCTTGGGCCCCACACTATAAAAAGTAAAGATTTTGTTAATGCTGTCGGGTTATTTAACTGAATTAAACCTTACCGCCACTGTCAGTTCATCCACTAAAACATCACATCACCTTATCCTAACCCAATTACCGTCATTCCACCCTCTTTTAAATAATCTCGACTGTTCACTCTTATTTTCTTACCTCATTTTTACTGCCCTAAAAGCTTCCTTCTCTCTGAATTTACCCAAGCTCAAATTCATCCACATTCACCTTTCTTAAATGGCTATCAACCCTCAGCACAACCAAGTCGCACTTCTTGATTCTTCAAGAGATGCTGACTTCTCTGAAATCATCTCCTTTCTTACCCAATCAACTTATTACACTGCCCTGACCATTAACCCCACTGTTTATTCCAATCATATGGCTGAATTCTGGGAAAATGGTCAGATTGAAACCCTAAATGGGAATCGTGTAATTCATTCGAGCATTTGTGGCCAAGAGTTGGTCATTACAGAACACTCATCAGGCAGCATCTAGAGCTTCATGATGAGGGAGCACCCACAGAGTTCCCCAAAACAGATTTGGACAACACCTATATCCAAATGGGTTATGGTGGAGACGTCAGTAGATCCATAGTCTACAAATTCAACTTCTCCTACAACTGGAAGTTTCTACTGCATGTTGTTCTTCACCGCTTGTCCACAAATCTGGGGGATGGGATCAAATTCCTTATGAACTAGGTTGTTTGGTTCATGGAATGGTGAGAGGCCTAAAATTTAACTACTCCAGATTTATGCTGACTAATCTCATGGGAAATCTCCAGAGGGAAACATTCTTTATGTATCCCAGATTTCTCCAGCATATAATCAACTGTGAACTGGACCTCAGCTTGTCTGTTCAGCTACTCTGACTATCCCTCACATGAGGCCAACCATCTTCAAGACCTTAAAGAATGTATCCACCAACTTCACTAGAAGGTACACTTCTCTGCTTCCAGGTATGATTGAGCACATAGCTCCTGGTGACATCCCTGTTCACCCCACAGGTGATGAACCCACACCAGCAACTACCCCCATATGCCAACTCTGCCTTCTCATCCCATCACCATCACTTACCAAAGACACCACAAACGAACCCTTGTTCAATCTACTCTAATTGAACAAGCTCCTCCTATTCAATCCAAAAAGACTAGAGTGGAACAATGGGTTCCCACTCATTCTGAGGTCTCACCATCCTTCTTATTTGACCTTAATTTGGGTTTTGAGTCTCCTCAGTCTCAAACCATGAGCCTGAAACCCAAGCCAACAACCCTTAGGATGAGTATTTATACTCTTCTGAGCAGCCAACAAGGGACAACCTCACCAGAGGCTCAATGCTTGTAGACATTGATCAAGGTCCCGGGGGTCAGTAGGTTTAACTTCCTTATCTTTCACTGACCTTCTCTTCAAAACTGATGAAGAGATTACGTCCCTCCATGGCAATGAAGTTGATCTATAACACTCTCTCAAAGATCAACAGAGCCTAGAGAGACCTCTTATCTCTAGCCCCCATCAGCAACCCATTATTGAGGTGAGTCCCACTGATGTGGAGGGGACTCATGCAGATTCAGCTACCACTATAGAAGGTGTCTCAATGGACCTTATGGACAGTAGTAACATCTCTGAGACTGAATCTGCAGCAACCATGCCTTTTGATGACTCTGAAGGAGACATCTTTAAGCAAGGGAAACTAGGGTGCCAAGAAACCACATCTGGTGGTGAGGCTAAACATACTAGGTATGTTACCTCATCTCCTCGTGATTCTTTAAAAGAAGATGAGGGAAGCATGCAACTCCTCATACATGACCTACTATCTAAAGTCTCAAACCTTGAATCCAAGGTTAGGACTTTAGAAGAAAGGTCTGCCACTCAGCAACTTGAGATTGACAATCTCAAGGCTCAAATAGCTGAGAAACAGATTGAGATATCTGTTAGGCATGTACCTGTTCAGGTCTCCTTGACCTCTTCTTCCAGCTCATCTAGCTCTCAAGGTGATGCTACCAAAAAGGGGGAGAATGTTCAGAGACAAACATTTGAGCAACCATAAAGCCAAACTTTAACTTCCAAAGTTTTGGCTCCCACTACAACTTTTTCTGAGCCATCCCAAGTTGTACTTCAAATCGACCCAAGGATGCTCAAAAATCTCTATAGACTCTTTTCCAAGTTTCTGTTAAGATCCTCTCTTGATCAGCCAAACCTTGATTGCAGTCATGATGTACTTTGGAGCAGAAGAGCTTTAGAGGCTAAGTGCACCTTCTACCACTGTGGAAGAAGTTGGTCAACCTAAGGTCCAATTGGAACCTGGGATTCAATTCAAAGGGGAAATGAGGACTGATGGCCTAGCAACTGAAACAGTTGGGACAGAATCTTCACCACCTCAAACTTTCGAAGTTGAAGTTAAAGACTCGGAAGAACAACCTAAATCTTCCGAAGCTAAAATGGAAGCTGCGGAAGGACTGTTTTCACTGTCCGAGGATCTAATCATCACAGATGCAATTCTAGAACTAGCATCTGAGGTGAATAATGAGGACTTTCTGGATCAACCTCTTGTTTAGACACCCTTTCTGCCTCTCTTACAATCCGAACCCACTCTCCCAGAACCACCAAAGTCAAGCTCCTCAAAAGATAACAAAGGAAAGAAGAAAATGACTGTGGAAGAGCTTCAGGAAGAGGAGAAGATTGAAAAGCTAAAGAGAAAAGGAATACTTCCAACTGGGAAGCTGTTAGCTGCTAGTACAAAAGCAGTTGCAGCCAACCAAAAGGCTGTCAACAACAAAAGGAGAGCAGAGATCATTGACCAGCTCATCAAGCTTGGAGCTGTCAATGAAGAAACACTCCTGCTACCATTAGAGGAGTTGGTGAAACTAGAAAAGGCAACCAGGCTGCAGAAGGAAGCAACACGGTTAGCCTTAGAGGAAGAAAAGGAAAAGGAACAGAGGGAGGCTGACATGCAGCTCGAGGGAAAGGATAGACTTCCTAACCTTAAGAGGTTTCTCTCTTCAAGAGCTGTCTCCACATAACGATGAAACGATCCTATGGCTCTTCAACAAAGAGCAGGATCAATTGGAGAAAGAGAGAAAAAGGGCTGCAAGAGAGAAGTTGAAGGAGAAGAAGAAGAAGAAGGAAGAAAAAGCAAGGGTCACTGAAACCAAGAAGGTAGGTGAGAAAGCCTGGATGAAAGACCATCTCCGGGCTCACGGCTTCTCTGGAAGGCAGGTGGGTCCCATGTTTGAAAGGACACTCCAACGAATTGTCAGTGAAATCAAGGCTGACATTCGTCTGGGCAAATGGAGAGAGATGTACAGAAGGGTACAGGGGATGACCTTCACACCAACCACTCATCCCCAACCTAAACCAATTCCCTTTCCATTCACCATCAAGACTGAACCTTCCACTCCTAAACCCACACCTTTACCTTCACCCACTTCCTCACCTCTACCACCAAAACTACCTATCCTTCAACCCAAAACACTTACCTAAACCACTACACCACATCCTACCCAAAAACCTTCCAAACCATCCCCTCAACCTTCCAAACATCTCTCCCTTGAGGAGTTTAAGGCAATTAAGACTAAGCTCACCAACTGCACAACTTTGAGCCACATCTCCTGTGAGGAAGACTCTGTCAAACTAACCTATGTTGATGGATCTTCAAGTTCCCTCACATGAGATCAATTTCTTGATCTGCCCAGAGGAACAATAGACCATGCTGCTAGACTTCTAGGCCTCAACCCAGATTCATTAAATGATGAAGAGAAGAGACTAAGAAGGAAGCTGGTGACTCTACTGGGTACAAAGAAAGAGGACAAGATTCCTAATCAGTCTCTTGTGCCTAGAAAGAAAATAATCCAGTGGAGGTTCGATGAAGCTTCTCACAATTTTGTGGTGGAAATTGAGAATGGTGAAGTCAACAGCCTGAATGCCACCTCTCTACTACACTTTATCAGGTTTGATATTGCTGAGTTAGCAGAGAAACCATTCTCTAATCCCTCCAACTCCAGAATTGCTACTCATATCAGAAATCATCTCAGCAGTCTTCATCTTGCTAAGTTAACTGCAAAAGCCAAGATTGAAGAAGAGTTGAAACTGAGAAGAAAGGAAGACAAGGATAGATCTCTCACCAAAGGCACAACCTTTCTACAGAAGGTGGAGGGTCCTAAATTGGAACCTATAGTTCGATGGGAATATGATTATAGCTCCCATCAACTTACTCTTTTCAGAGGGACACAACAAAAGGTGCACATCATTCAGGGTGACAGACTAGAATTCCTGTCAACGAATGATCTGTACAAGCTTCTCAATACTACATCTTGGAAGAACAAAGAGACAGACAAATATCTGCTTTCCTTAGTGCTGAAAGCTTTGAGAAGCAGGAACAAGTGAAGTTTTGGTAGCATCAGCCTAGGGTGAGTTTGTTGGATCAAGTAGAAGGCTGGTGCAACCAAAACCATTTCACTTAGTTTATTTTGGTGAAGATAACAGAAGACTTCCGAAGCTAAAATGGACTTCCGAAGGAAATAGAGTCTCTTCCGAAGTTTAAGTAAAAGATCAACTTCTGAAAACAAACTCTGCTTCCGAAGATAGAAGTATTCACTTCCGAAGATCAAGTCTAAGAAGTAAAGATCAAAAAACTACTTCCGAATTTTGAAGAAAAGCAGAAGTCCTTAAAGCCTTGGAAGAAGCAGCCTCTTCCGAAGTATAAGTGGCTTCGGAAGAACAAGTTCTTCCGAAACCATTTAACCTTCGGAAGACCCTACTATGAACTAGTAGACATAAGTATGGTCTCTGACAATCCACTGCAGATCTCTGAGATACAGCATGGCGCTTTCTCAAAAGCCATGTAGTTGACCTTACTTTATTCTACTGTTCACCATTTGTTAGATAGCACAGTTGCCAACTTTAGTTGGTGACAAAAGATAAGTCATGGACATGTCATGACTACCATATCTTAGATAAGATATTATCTAAGATACCTTAACTTTAGCATTATAGTATTTGCTTTAGTTATAGGATCCCAGCTGGTATCAAAGTATATCCGGTTGTAGGTAGTATTATATATAGGTTCTCATTGTAACTCATAATCCATGCTTGTAAGAGTCTTGTAACATTCTGAGTTGAGAACAATATATACAAGTACCTTGAAAATTATCTTTCTGTGTTCATTACTTATTATATTATTATCAACTCTTATAGGCTCTACCTTTATTCGAGTGTAGTTTAAATGAGTTTGAGAGAAAAACTAAGTGTTAAGTGACATAAACCGATCCTACAGTCTCTTAAGGAGGCATACCAATACTGGCATGATAACTGTTGTTATATGAGAACTCAGCTAACGGTAAGTGGTCATCCTAACTTCCTCCAAAATCAATGACGCATGCCCAGAGCATATCCTCCAGCGTCTGAATCGTCCTTTCCGAATGACCATCCGTCTGAGGATGATAAGACGTGCTAATACATAACCTCGTCCCCATTGCGCCGTGGAATTTCTTCTAAAATTTAGATGTAAAGCGGGTGTCACGATCAGACACAATAGATGCCGGACACCATGATGAGTTGTAATCTCTTTAATGAACAGATCTGCCAACCACTCGGATGAATATGTCTCGCGAATCGATAGGAAGTGAGCACTTTTCGTCAAACGATCAACTATCACCCATATGTAGTCATATCCTCGCGCGGTACGTGGTAGCTTCGTAATAAAGGCCATGGTGAGAAGCTCCCTTATCACCTATCATCCATATCACCCATATGTCGTCATATCCTCCCACTTACACTCCGGTATATCCAACGGTTGGATCTTCCCATACAGCTTTTGATGCTCGGCCTTCACTTGTAAACAAGTAAGGCATTTACTCCACATACTCCACCACATCACGCTTCATACCCGGTCACCAATATTCTTTCTTCATGTCTTGGTACATCTTTGTAGCACCGGGATGAATAGAGCACCGAGTTTTTTGAGCTTCATCCATAATCTTTCCATGTAAATCCCCAAAACGAGGAATCCACATTCGTCTAAAACGGGTTCTAACACCGAGTGTGTTTTCACCCAACTCCACAACCAGACCTCTCATTCTTTCAGAGTTAAGATGATCTTCATTCAATACCTCATCTTGAAATTCCTTGACCTGCTTCATTACATCAGAGATCATGACCAACTAGTAAGCTTTCACCCGAATCGGCTCGGGTCTCTCCTTTCAACTAAGGGTATCCGCCACCACGTTGGCTTTGCCCGAATGGTAATGGATCTCACAATCATAGTCCTTTATGAGCTCCATCCATCTCCTTTGCCTCATATTCAAATCTTTATGCTCGAAGAAGTACTTCAAGCTCTTGTGGTCGGTGAATATAGTGCACTTCGTCCCATACAGGTAGTGCCTCCAAATTTTCAACGCAAAGACCACAACTTCTAGCTCCAAGTCATGAGTAGGGTAGTTAACCTCATGAACCTTTGACTGTCGGGATGCATATGCTATAACCCTTCCTCTCTGCATTAACACACACCCCAACCCCGAGTAGGAAGCATCTGAGTAAAACACCAAATCTTCACTTCCATTGGTTCACGACAAAACAGGAGCTTGAGTTAATCTCGCCTTTAATTCCTCAAACGCCTTCTCTTGAGCTTGAAGCCATACAAACTTTACATCTTTCCGAGTCAACTTGGTTAGTGGGGACGCGATCTTAGAGAAGTCTTGAATGAATCTTCTATAATAGCCCGCCAAACCCAAGAAACTATGAATCTCGGATGACGTCTTTGGAGACTTCCATTGCATCACTGCCCCCACCTTTGCCGGATCCCCCATAATCCCCTCGGGATTCACCACGTGACCCAAGAATTGAACCTCGCGTAGCCAGAATGCGCACTTGGAGAATTTAGCGTACAACTTCTCCCTCCTCAACGTCTCCAACACATCTCGAATATGACCGGCATGCTCATCCTCATTCTTTGAATAAATCAGGATATCATCAATAAACACAATCACTGGTTTATCCAACATCGGCCGACACACTCGATTCATCAAGTCCATAAAAGCAGTTGGCGTGTTAGTCAAACCAAAAAACATAACAAGAAACTCGTAGTGTCCATAGCGCATGCGAAAAGCTGTTTTAGGGATATCCTACTCTTTCACCTTTAGCTGATGTAGCCAGATCGAAGATCTATCATCGAGAACCAACTGGCACCTTGAATCAGATGGTAAAGAATCGATAAAGGAGGAAAAGAAATTCAAGATCTTAAGAAACAGAAACTGAAAAGGCAACTTGAATTATTTGAGCACATCTTAGGAGAGACAATTAATCAGATGATGAACAGGTTTGTGCAACTTAGAACAGAAATGTCTACTTTGGGAATCAAGAATGATCTTGAAGATCTAAATAACAGACTTCTAAATGCACTACCATTATCCTGGAAACAGACTGTTACTTTGTTGAAACACACTGAAAAGTTTCCAATGGA